>JAUJYZ010000811.1:237500-507594 GCA_033675265.1 Actinostola sp. cb2023
TCAGACAGAATAAGAACTAAAAGCGAAGGCGAGATATAAACAGATATTTGTTGTATAAAAGACAATTCATAAGCCGGATATTTTGCTAAATGGCATAAGTACATAATTAGAGCGAGATATCAATGATAGAGTTCTATTAAGGGATTACTTTAAGGTAGATTCAATGCATGATTACTTGCTTGTATGACATGTTGGCGTGTGGTCCAGTCTATCAGCTATCTCGTTTATTTGAAAACGCATTACGTGGAGTTCTACTTTAGTTCTCTCGACACTGACACAAAGAGATAACTGATAAGAACTATTGTTTACTAATAATAATATTTATGTCTTTATCCACGTGCCACAGCTGTAATACAAGTATCCTACATACGTGCATGCGTGTGCTACCCCCCCCCCCCCCCCCCCCCAAATAATAATAATAATAACCAAACTTTATATAAAAACTCTAAAATATATAATAATAATAATACAGTTTTTACATTGTCTCGATGCGCTTTACAAACCGATGGAGGACTTTTTCGAGCTAAATATATAATGATAGGCGCCCAGAGCAGCTTACAAACACTGGTATGTTATACTGTTATGCCTCCAATTTAAAAATATATATGATGATTGATTCACTTGACGAATGTTCTAATTCTGGATCCATAAGGCCGATTAGTCTTAATCCATGGTTTTCTAATGGTTTTCTAATGGTTTTCTTAATCCTGGATTAGCGCTAATTGGCTTTTTAGGGAGCCGGGCTTTAGGATGTACCGGTACTGTATTCCTATTGGGTAAGACCGCTGTATTATTATACTAGTCGTTGCATTTGCAAGTGAAGTGCTGCTGAGCCGAACATGTTTGTCTGTCGTTGTACATGTATCATTATTTGCATGTATAAAGCTCACTACGATAAATACACTGCCGTACATGGTAACACATAAAAGTGAAATGTAGCTTTCAATGCATACATGTGAAATGTAGCTTTCAATGCATACATGTGAAATGTAGCTTTCAATGCATACATGTGGCTGTCCCTTGTCAGCAAGGTGCATTAGTGGTAAAAAAAAATAAAAAAAATGCGGTATAATAATAATAATAACTTTATTACTGTGTCATGTGTTCTAGCTTACAAGAAACCTATTTCCCTTCCATATATCTACTGATTCTCATTCCCACCCTTGTCCCATTGTTCCCATCCCACATCTCCATTGATTCTCATTCCCATCCCGGTCACATTGTTCCATTCCATGTCTCTATTAATTATCATTCCCACCCGAGTTTGGTGTTGCTTAATACAAATGCTAACACTATAATAATCTGGTCATAGACAGACAGCTACAATGTATAGACATGTACCAGCACTAAAAGCATGCAATACTTTGCACTATTTATGTTGCACGCTTGTAAATGTAGAAACGAACCAGTCGAAGCACGATGTGGATTTCGCAATATAAACCACGAGGACATGAGCAGTGATTTCGCAATATAAACCACGAGGTCATGAGCAGTGACGTCATAAGTCGAAGCATGATGTGGACCATTGACGTCATACTCAGAAATCATCTTAATCGATTCCTCAAATCTCGAATCAAGCTGGATAATAAAGAGCCCAGTGACACGCGTCCACACACAACACAGGAAGCCCAAGCCCATGTCCGGATTATTACGGCAAGTATTCTGACAATGAAGTGAAGTGAGACTGAGGAGAAATATCTTACCGTTAAGCATGTATGACTTCCGAGGAACTCCCAAAGGGAATCGGTCCCAATCGCGTACCCAGAGCCCACGTTCTTTCTGGTCAGCTGAAAGAAAACTCGCAAAGATAATTCAGTTCTTTGAAACATTGAACAACTCACGAGTAGCTTGGGCTCCCTGTGGTGTTATGTCACTTACAGGTCGGAGCGTGTATTTCCGTGACTTCCCAGAATTTCCTTGAACATTACTTTCCCCTGTGGTGTCGTATCTGTAATACAAGTCGGAGCATGTCATGTCTGCATTTCCGGGTCACTTCCCAGAAACTCACGTGACTTCCCAGAAACTCACGTGACTTCCCAGAAACTCGCGTGACTTCCCAGAAACTCGCAAAGAGAATTCATTGAAAGCTCATCTCATCTGCGTTGATCCTCCTTCGAAATCATTCCATGCAGTACGTTCCATTCTTGAATCTGCTTCGTCTAAATTGCGTTGGGTCAACTGCCTTTCCGATTTGATCCGGTTGAGTAACTTCGGAACGGGATTTTGCCGTTGGACTGTTACGTTGTTGGGGCCCGGAAATACAGGTAATACTTTACTTTAATACTTTAATAGTTTCCAGTACAAAGAAATATAGGACTGAGGAAAACCTCGAAACAGGAAAATCAATGAATAAACCTAAGGTTTATCAGAAAATTTAATGATGTTTTCTATTGTTTTATTGGTACTATTTAGCACTAAATAGTTTGTACTGTTTCAAGGTTTTAGTGTTTGCATTCTACTCATATATTAATTAATAAGGAGTTTGCAGGTCTTGCGTGACATTTTATTATTTTAATCCGACAAAAACAAAAAATAAACAATAAAAAATAAAACAAAAATATAACATTAAAAAAAAACACCAAAGTTAGCAAAAATTGACATTTTGAAGTAATTTCGATGAATAGAGCGAAAGTTATGGGCGACCGAAGTTGGCTTTTTTCTTAAGAAACGTATGGTGGTGGGCAACAGTCAACTTCGGTCGACATGACTTTTCATCGAAATTACTTCAAAATTTCAATTTTTGCTAACTTTAGTGTGCTCTTTTCAAATATTATGTTTTTGTTGGATTAAAATTTAAAATGTCACGCAAGACCTGCTGAGAAACTCCCCATTGGGAACAGTAGCTGGGCTCGCAAAGAATGTATCATATGTCGTGTAGAAATTTTGTGGAGAAATTCAAAGCAACAAGTGTCAAGCCAAGACCGAAGTGAATGCTGGTTATGTGCTGACAACTATTTGTAACACAATTGTTTCTATGAGCACTAATTACAAAATGTGAACATTTTCACGTGCTTCTTCGTCCATATTAAAATAGCTTGTTTAGTGAGGTTATTTAGTAAATAAACCCCTTCTGGCGACTGGTATACCGGCTGATAATGTCCGCGGATGAGAGATGGTCCGAAAAATACGCTTCGAGGGCAACTGTGATATTTTGAGGACCATCTCTCAGCCAAGGACATTATCAGCCAATATACCAGTAATCCAGAAAGGGGTTTATTTATTTCATAACCCTTCCATAAATTTTCTACGTCGACTTCAATGTTGAAGAAACCGAAACAAAATGACGAATGAAGAATCGAGTTCAAATATCCGTTCCATTTGAGATCTTTTCATGTGTAACAGGGTTCCCACTGACCTTGAAAAGTCAGTGAATTCTGATTTTTTCTTTTCAAGGTCAGGGAATTTTAGTCAGGGAATTTTGTAATTTACCCAAAAGTCAGTGAAAAGTCAGGAAATCGATATGTACAGTGTAGCATAATCATGGGTAACTTTTAGACAGATTGTGATCAATCATGATGAAAACTCACAAAAAAAGTTTAAAAGTTGTCATTGACCTATATATGGTCCATGTAAATGTATTTCTTCATACATACATACATACAGTATATTGCATTAAAAAGACTATAGTAAGTCACACTGCAGGATATCATAGTAAAACAAGTGTACAGTATGGTCAGAAGTACATAACTAGAAGTGTCCATCTGTATAATAGATCTGTCATACATCAGATTAGCGAGTGAGCTATTTTTAGAACTGAGTTCAAGCGCGTGCTCGATGATGTGTTGTGGCGTTGGCAACAGCGCGCGCATTTCACTGCTAAAATGTATTCAAAAACCAGTCAAATCCTTTTCTGTTTCGCCATTTTTCTTGCTCCTTCATGATCAAAAATGCATGGTTTTGATGCTTATCAATGTGGATAGTAGCTGAGTGTCAAGAAAAGTTTAATTCTACTGAGAATAAATAGAAATGTCATTGTTGTTTATGATTTTGCTTTTTACGGATCAATTGTAATTGGACTTCAACTAATCAGACAAAAGTTTGAAATTTCATGCATTTTTGATCATGAAGGATCAAGAAAAATTGCAAAACAGAAGAGGTTTGACTGGTTTTTGAATAAATTTTAGCAGTGAAATGCGCGCGCTGTTGCCAACACATCATCGAGCGCGCGCTTGAACTCAGTTCTAAAAATAGCTCACTCGCTAATCTGATGTATGACAGATCTATTATACAGATGGACACTTCTAGTTATGTACTTCTGGTATGGTCAGTGAAAAATGGTTTTTGGCCAGAGAAAAGTCAGAGAATTTCATTTTTCCGGATGAGTGGGAACCCTGGTGTAAACTTCTAAAAAAGTATTCGAAAATAAAAGATTGATAGTTGACAAAACTTTTTGTATCTTCAACCTGAGTTTTATTACAAAACTGCCAAGCTTTCGGGCTAAGCGCCCATCTTCAGGGCTAAATGCATAAAATCTAATTACAACGGCTATAAGTATACGAACACAAACAAACGCCACCAAACAAACAAGCTCGTGCGCAACAAACTGAACAGTCTCGCGCAAAGCAAACAAAATCGAACAACGCCAGATAGAAAGAATGAAAAAGGTGCGCGAGGAATAGAAAATGAAGTATTAACGTAAGAATTGAAAATAATAAATAGAAAGGTAGCCAAAAAACGAAACCAGTGCGCGATGAACTATAAAAACAGAATAAAATTGAGTAAACGAATGATTGAATAAAAGAATGAAAGAATGAATGAACGAGTGAATGAACGAATGGATGAACAAATAAATGAATGATAGAATGGATGAACGAATGAATGAACGAATGGATGAACAAATAAATGAATGATAGAATGGATGAACCAATGAATGAACGAAATAATGAACGAATGGATGGATGAAAGAATAAATGAATGAAATAATGAATGAACGAAAGAATGAGTAAATGAATGGAAGGATGAATAATAATAATAAAATAATAATTAATAAATAAATAGATTGCGCAATTATTGCTTGTTAATTAGTGGCATGTAGGTGGATGGCAAGATCCTTCCACTGTCTCTGTTAGTGATGGAGTCATTGTGACTGGCAATGTGCCAAGACTCCAACCACTTTCTTTGATGCCATCTGCTCTCTTTTCCAATAATCTTAATGTTGTTCCAAGAAATTCCATGTCCTGTTCCATGGGCATGTTCTGCTAATGCGGACTTTTCTGGTTTATTTAGCCTAACACTGTCATTTTCTATTCCTCGCGCACCTTTTTCATTCTTTCTATCTGGCGTTGTTCGATTTTGTTTGCTTTGCGCGAGACTGTTCAGTTTGTTGCGCACGAGCTTGTTTGTTTGGTGGCGTTTGTTTGTGTTCGTATACTTATAGCCGTTGTAATTAGATTTTATGCATTTAGCCCTGAAGATGGGCGCTTAGCCCGAAAGCTTGGCAGTTTTGTAATAAAACTCAGGTTGAAGATACAAAAAGTTTTGTCATGAATTATCCAACCTACAAACCAACATTAAATTTAGATTGATAGTTGTTGAAGCTTTTTGAGTGGTTTTCTTGACTATTTTGGGTTTTATTTGAGTGACTTTTTGGGCGCCGATTTTGACGTTTGTTCGTAGTTCAAGGATCGAAAAATTATAAAAATACCTCAAATACCTGTCGTATCGACGTTAAAATCCCCATAAAGGAACAAGTTCACCACACGGTATGTTATACAAGCTAATTTACCTATTAAAACATATTTCAGTCTTAAAAAAGTTCAGATAATTTCATTTTTCTCCAAAGTGGGAGATATCATCTCAAAACTGGGGAATATTACCTGACATCCGTCCAGTGAAACCGTACCACGTGACCAGTTTTAACCAATGGGCGCGCGCGAAAATTTATCGATGGGTTATAATACCTGACATCCGTCCAATGAAATTGTACCACGTGACCCTTTTTGACCAATGGGCGCGCGCGAAATTAATTATTCCCCGAAGTGGAGGTGATTAGTGGTACCACTAATCACCGACACTGAGGGGGATAATTGTTTTAGTATTTACCAAATCAGTTGGATAAAAAATAACGACACGAGTCGCCATTTTGAATCTCGTCCCAAAATAGCGAATAGCCAAGGATATTCCGAGGAACGGGAGCCAATCAAAACGCGCCAAAATTACTATCCACTGATTTAGTAAATACTAATGCTCTATATAATGTACTCAAGTCGCCGCCTCAAACTTCGATCAACTCTTCACGGTGGAGTTTCGGAAATAAGAAGAGACAATGACTATATTGAGCCCCTAATTTGGCAACATTTTGACCCCCTCGAATTTACGACAAAAATACGGTCGCCAACATCCTCGGGAACCCATGGGTATATTCTGTCACTCGTTTCTCGTTCCCAGAGAAATACCCCTGGGAACGAAGTCTGTTGGAACTTGTTCCAGAAGTCAAATAAATTCTGGTTTGAATAGGACAGCCGCCATATTGAATTATGACTACCGAAACAAGTTCCAACAGACTTCGTTCCCAGGGATATTTCTTCTGGGAGCGAGAAACGAGCGACAGAATATATCCCTGGGTTCCCGAGGATGATTCGCCAAAGGACCCGAAAGATGTGATTCCGTGTAGTAAATTTTCGTTCGCTCACTATTGTTAGCCAATCAGATGTCGCGTATCGTTTCTTCACGTGTGAGAAAAACGATACGTTCAATCAGAAGCCACGTATCGTGTTTTTTTCACGTGTGAGGAAAATGATACGTCCAATCAGAGGCCGCGTGAAGTTTCTCTAGCATTCAATTGGCTTTTGCAGCGACAAGACGCTGACTCAGTTTGCTCTTGTGAATGAAAAATATTTCAAAGCTTTTCTCCCAATGGATAACAATTATGACTGAAACTCGTTTTGTTCAACTTGAGACTTCACACGAAGAATACGTGGACAGCCTTGGCAAACAAAAACACGAAAGAAAACTGAGCGAAAAGAGATGTAAACCGGCCTCTTCGACGAGTTTTAAGCTTGTCGACTGCCATAACAACAACACAAATGAAATCCTTTGAAGGTGCTATTATACACGGAGGACAATTCTCCATTTCTGTCAATACTTTGAATAACTCACCAATCATTCTGACGAACTGAGAGCTGAGCAGAGATGGTTGGCGAGCCAAGAGAGACTTTGAAAATATTTCGCATTGAAGATACAAACTCGAAGTCACTGACAACATCAACACGGTGAAATGGCAGATAAGTTATCACTGAACACTGATTTGTGCTTGTTTTTAACATGTCAGACACTGAAAACTTTAGAATTAAACACATTTTCTTTGAATGGTGTTGTGTATTTTCGATGTTAATTCATGAAAAGTCTGATAGTTTCGCTCAACGCTTTCCATCGTCGATAGCTATAGAGCAATGGTTTAATAATAGCGAGAACGTCAAACGGTTTTTAGTTAAGTTGAGTTTTAAAATCTCAGTATGTATATAATAAACACAATACAGCATGGAAAATGCTTTATTTTATTCACTCGTGATAAGTATCAGAAGATACTTATCACTCGAGAATAAAAACCGTACGCTCGCATTTTCCATCAAAAGCCATTCTCTATATATTCACCGAGGGCACAGGGTGAATATATCGGCCTATAACCCCGAGCGAAAGACCAATAAAAAACTTTCAACATTTCAATTTGACAAATGTTTTCAAGCAAAAGACGGTCCTATTTCCTGAATTGCCAAGAGGACATGCTAAGCAAATGCTTTTCAATTCTGTATACTGTAATGTTAACGAGCTTCATCAAAACAGCTACTTCCTACCATCAGTTCCCCTACTTCCTACCATCAGTTCCCCTACTTCCTACCATCAGTTCCCCTACTTCCTACCATCAGTTTCCCCTACTTCCTACCTCAGTTCCCCTACTTCCTACCATCAGTTCCCCTACTTCCCCTACTTCCTACCATCAGTTCCCCTACTTCCTACCATCAGTTCCCCTACTTCCTACCATCAGTTCCCCTACTTCCTACCATCAGTTCCCCTACTTCCTACCATCAGTTCCCCTACTTCCTACCATCAGTTCCCCTACTTCCTACCATCAGTTCCCCTTCCATCAGTTCCCCCTTCCTACCATCAGTTCCCCTACTTCCTACCATCAGTTCCCCTACTTCCTACCATCAGTTCCCCATCAGTTCCCCCTCCCCCCACTTCCTACCATCAGTTCCCCTACTTCCTCCTACCATCAGTTCCCCTACTTCCTTCCATCAGTTCCCCTACTTCCTACCATCAGTTCCCCTACTTCCTACCATCAGTTCCTACTTCCTACCTTCCCCTTCCTACCATCAGTTCCCCTACTTCCTACCATCAGTTCCCCTACTTCCTACCATCAGTTCCCCTACTTCCTACCATCAGTTCCCTACTTACTTCCTACCATCAGTTCCCCTACTTCCTAGTTCCCCATCATCAGTTCCCCTACTTCCTACCATCAGTTCCCCTACTTCCTACCATCAGTTTCCCCTACTTCCTACCATCAGTTCCCCTACTTCCACAGTTCCCCTACTTCCTACCATCAGTTCCCCTACTTCCTACCATCAGTTCCCCTACTTCCTACCATCAGTTCCCCCCTACTTCCTCCATCAGTTCCCCTACTTCCTACCATCAGTTCCCCTACTTCCTACCATCAGTTCCCCTACTTCCTACCATCAGTTCCCCTACTTCCTACCATCAGTTCCCCTACTTCCTACCATCAGTTCCCCTACTTCCTACCATCAGTTCCCCTACTCCTACCATCAGTTCCCCTACTCCTCCATCAGTTCCCCTACTTCCTACCATCAGTTCCCCTACTTCCTTCCATCAGTTCCATCAGTTCCCCTACTTCCTACCATCAGTTCCCCTACTTCCTACCATCAGTTCCCTACTTCCTACATCAGTTCCCCTACTTCCCATCAGTTCCCCTACTTCCTACCATCAGTTCCCCTACTTCCTACCATCAGTTCCCCTACTTCCTAGTTCCCCTATACCATCAGTTCCCCTACTTCCTTCCTACCATCAGTTCCCCTACTTCCTACCATCAGTTCCCCTACTTCTTACCATCAGTTCCCCCCTACTTCCATCTTCCCCATCAGTTTCCCCTACTTCCTACCATCAGTTCCCCTACTTCCTACTTCCATCAGTTTCCCCTACTTCCTACCATCAGTTCCCCTACTTCCTACCATCAGTTCCCCTACTTCCTACCATCAGTTTCCCCTACTTTACCATCAGTTCCCCTACTTCCTACCATCAGTTCCCCTACTTCCTACCATCAGTTCCCCCCCTACTACCATCAGTTCCCCTACTTCCTACCATCAGTTCCCCTACTTCCATCAGTTCCCCTACTTCCTCCATCCCCTACTTCCTTCCATCAGTTCCCCTACTTCCATCAGTTCCCCTACTTCCTACCATCAGTTCCCCTACTTCCATCAGTTCCCCTACTTCCTACCATCAGTTCCCCTACTTCCTACCATCAGTTCCCCTACTTCCTCCATCAGTTCCCCTACTTCCTACCATCAGTTCCCCTACTTCCTACCATCAGTTCCCCTACTTCCATCCTTTCAGTTCCCCTACTCCTCCATCAGTTCCCCATACTACTCCATCAGTTCCCCTACTACTTCCATCAGTTCCCCTACTTCCTTCCATCAGTTCCCCTACTTCCATCAGTTCCCCTACTTCCTTCCATCAGTTTCCCCTACTTCCATCAGTTCCCCTACTTCCCCAGTTCCCTACTTCCTTCCATCAGTTCCCCTACATCAGTTCCCCTACTTCCATCAGTTCCCCTACTTCCATCAGTTCCCCTACTTCCTACCATCAGTTCCCCTACTTCCTACCATCAGTTCCCTACTTCCTACCATCAGTTCCCCTACTTCCTACCATCAGTTCCCCCTACTTCCCCTACTTCCTACCATCAGTTCCCCTACTTCCTACCATCAGTTCCCCTACTTCCATCAGTTCCCCTACTTCCTACCATCAGTTCCCCTACTTCCTAGTTCCCCTACTTCCTACCATCAGTTCCCCTACTTCCTACCATCAGTTCCCCTACTTCCTACCATAAGTTCCATCAGTTCCACCTACTTCCATCAGTTCAGTTCCCCTACTTCCTACCATCAGTTCCCCTACTTCCCCATCAGTTTCCATCAGTTCCCCTACTTCCTACCATCAGTTCCCCTACTTCCTTCCATCAGTTCCCCTACTTCCTACCATCAGTTCCCCTACTTCCTACCATCAGTTCCCCTACTTCCTACCATCAGTTCCCCTACTTCCTACCATCAGTTCCCCTACTTCCATCAGTTCCCCTACTTCTTACCATCAGTTCCCCTACTTACCATCAGTTCCCCTACTTCCTACAGAGGGCCACAAGTTTATCAATTAAATTACTGTCACGTCAGTGCCAGACAAAAGTCAATCACATGTTTTAGATCGGTCTGAATTAAATGGGGTTAAGAATGGAAAAATAATATTTGGCAGCAACGAGAGAGAACGTTTTGAAAACAAGACTGATATCGAATTAGCGCTTTTCCTCGTACCCCCGAAGTAAAGATTGTTATATGGCTTGGCGCCTCCATAGGCGACTTGCTTGTTCCCTATGTAAAGCGCATTTGGGCAGATTTTTTCCAACCGTTACACTTCGAACATTCGTCATTATGAATTACAAATGATTAAACTAATTTTAAACTAAGACTAAAGATTAAATTAAGATTAAACTAATAAATGATTAAACTAACTGCATGATTAAACTAATTTAAATATAACAATTCCACCATTATCTCTGTCAAATATCCACAGGCAAAAAACGCGCGGTCTTCAAACCTTGGAAATTCATTGGAAATTAGTTGGAAATTAGTTGGAAATTAGTTGGAAATTAGTTGGAAATTAGTTGGAAATTCATTGGAAATTAGTTGGAAATTAGTTGGAAATTCATTGGAAATTAGTTGGAAATTCATTGGAAATTCATTGGAAATTAGTTGGAAATTAGTTGGAAATTCATTGAAAATTAGTTGGAAATTAGTTGGAAATTAGTTGGAAATTAGTTGGAAATTCATTGGAAATTAGTTGGAAATTAGTTGGAAATTCATTGGAAATTCATTGGAAATTAGTTGGAAATTAGTTGGAAATTAGTTGGAAATTAGTTGGAAATTCATTGGAAATTCATTGGAAATTAGTTGGAAATTAGTTGGAAATTAGTTGGAAATTAGTTGGAAATTAGTTGGAAATTAGTTGGAAATTCATTGGAAATTCATTGGAAATTAGTTGGAAATTAGTTGGAAATTAGTTGGAAATTAGTTGGAAATTAGTTGGAAATTAGTTGGAAATTAGTTGGAAATTCATTGGAAATTCATTGGAAATTAGTTGGAAATTAGTTGGAAATTCATTGGAAATTAGTTGGAAATTAGTTGGAAATTAGTTGGAAATGAAGAAACCATTTTCAAGGTTAGTTCAGTTTCCAGTGGCATTTATGGAGCGTTGGTCCGGTCAACGAGTTAATATCACATTTGTAAACAAAGGGGGCGCTTATTTAGATACCACTAGCTGATTGCCTTACTTTTGTAAGGGGCGCTTATTGGAGAGAGGTGGTTATTAAAGAGGGGCGCTTCAGTTGCAAAATTACTTCTAAGGGGGACGGGTAATAGAGAAGAGGCGCTTATTTGAGACCGGCGAAGTAGGGGAACCGATGCTAAGAAGTAAATATAGGGGAACTGATGGTATGTAGTAAATAAACCCCTTCTGGCGGCTGGTATATCGGCTGACTAAATGTCCGCGGCTGAGAGATGGTCCGAAAAATGAACAGTTGGCCGAGAAGCGAAGCTTCGAGGGCAACTGACTGTGATATGTTGAGGACCATCTCTAAGCCAAGGACATTATCAGCCGATATACCTGTAAGCCAGAAAGGGGTTTATTAATTTTATAACCCTTCGATAAATTTTCTACGTCGACTTCAATGTTGAAGAAACCGAAACAAAATGACGGATGAAGAAAACAAGTTTCATCGAGTTCAAATATCCGTTCCGTTTGAGATTTTTTCATGTGTAAACTTCTAAAAAAGTATTCGAAAATAAAAGATTGATAGTTTTTGAAGCTTTTTGAGTGGTTTTCATGATATTTTGGGTTTTGATTTGAGTGACTTTTTGGGCGCCAATTTTGACGTTTGTTCGTAGTCAATCGAAAAATTATAAAAATACCTCAAATACCTGTCGTATCGACGTTAAATTTCCCCAAAAGGGAAAAAGTACACTACAGGTATATGTTATTCAAGCTAATTTACCTATTAAAAATACATTGCAGTCTTAAAAAAGTTCAGATAATTTCATTTTTCTCATGCAAAGTGGGGGATATCATCTCAAATCTTTTCAAAATACAAACTAATTAGCATATTGTCGGCACGCGTCCGTGAGTTTGAGAAGTGGCGGGAAAAATTCAATCGTTCGTAGTTTTGTTCAAAATGTTTATTTATCTTTTGAATGAAACATATTTTCCCTTAAAATGACCAGAAGTAATATAAAAATACAATGGTTTCTTATTTAGAACCACATTTTAACCAACTGTCCGTGATATATGATATCAGGACAGTAGAGTGTCCTGATACCGTAGAATATCAGGACAGTAGAGTGTCTTGATACGGGAGAATTCTCGATTCTGATTGGTTGAAACAAATATTGGGGTTGATAAAGGTGTATATCAGTTCCCTTACTTCCTACTAGGACCGTACATAACCCAAAATTCAAGGGGGGCAGTACGTATATAACAACAAAAAATAATAAATAGTACAGTATCTTTTTCGCTTTGCTAGGAGGGGCAACTGCCCCCTGTGCTGTGTACGGTCCTGCCTATCATCAATTCCCCTCTCAAGAAGTCAACCGTCTCAAACAATAGCATAATTATGTAACGGTACATGCACAATATTCATATTTTTTGCAAATAAACAGCAGGTTTTCTTGAATGACATTAACGCATGACTTGTCGAATAGCTTAGTTATGTTTCATCTTTTTTTTAGGTACAACTGCAAACTCGATTATCTGCGACGAAAGATCGAGGATATTGTTACCTCTTCTGCAGTCTTCTGACATCCAAAGCAATGTGCTCTGCAAATACTTGTTGCTTTAGCTACTTTTCGGAGCCTGTCTTTCGAGTGAAGATCGATCAACTCGTTCGTTACTCAATAGCGGGTGAGTGTTTTTGTCTTTGCAAGATATCAGTTCGTCGTCCGTTCTTTCACCGACAGAGAAGTCTTCCAATCCCCATTGGATATGACGTGCAGGTAGCCCAAGAAGATTCTATTTTCTTTCCAAGGGCGGAAGATGTGTTAACTAGCAGTGTTACTCATCGAACCAACAAGAAGATAATTATAACGGTCATCGTCCGTGCAACTTTAGCTGGAAATTACTCGATCACCCCGCGATTTTCTGATGATCAATGCACTCGATTCAAAAACGAAAGTGTTATCAAGTTTGATATTGAAGCTTCTGTACCGACAACGCTGACAGTGCGAAAGATTGAACCAGCGTGTGGCGATGGTCATGGAAGTAACGTCTATCGAGGAGGAAAGGCTGAGATCTTTATAGAGGCCAAAGATGAATGTGGAAATTTGACAAGAGATAGAAACTTGTCAGTTGTTTTGTTCGGGTGTGTTCATTCGGTGACTATTATTGAGACCACGTTTGACGTCGAGGAAAGCTGTCACATTGTTATTGTACATTGTTGTGAAGTGGGGATTGCATCGTTTGATTTGGCTTTGTCCTCTGCCGAGGAATCATCGAGGTCTAACGTGCACATCAATGTCATCGCGGCTCCGATATCGAGCTCCCATTCCCGTATTCTCGATTGGAACCAGCTTCGGGAAAAAGTCGGGAAGATCGTGAAATTTGATTTGGAACTATATGACATATATAGCAGTCCTTTATCTTTCCAAGAAAGTTGTATCGCAGATACTGGGCGCGTTTTACCTGTTTTTCGTGTTGCTTGTCCTCAATGCGCCAACAATGCTTCAGAGGCATGCGAGGATCATCAATACTGTAATACGCCGGAAACAGACACGGCACGCGAGATTGTGCATGTTTCTGCAAACGACATCCAGTCACACGTTTGTAATTTTGAATGGCAGCCTCTGATAGCAGGCAACCGGGAGATCACTGTCTATATAGATGGAGTAGAGGTGGGGAATGGACCGTTACAATTAACCGTTGAACCAGGACCGTTGGCATCTCTACAAATCACCAATCCTAATTATCCTTCAGCTGTATCAGTATATCCAAAGCAATGGCGAAGTGTAAGTGTCGTGGGTTTGGACTCGTATGGGAACCGGGTTCTTCTAGATCCTGAGCAATGGTGTTTAAAGGCCCGTGGACAAAGTGGTTTGCATCAAGGTACCCGCCTAGCCGCCAGTGACAAAAAGATACTCGAATATTGTTATTTATTTGATGAGCCTGGAACATACATGGTTCAAGTGAAGTCTGTCGATGATGCTCTAAATTACATCAAGGTTCCTGATTCGTTTTCAGTTGAGGTTGCTTCGCCTCCGTTGGATCCAAAAAGATGTGCTGTAATTAATACAGAAGAGAATGTAGTTGTTGCTGGTCAGAGCTTTCGCCTGAAGTTAAGCCTCGTTGATATTTTTGGAAATCCTTTGGCCTTAAAAGAAATCAAGGATGAGATTGTGGACAGAATTCGCTTGAAAACTCTTGATCGGCAAAACTCAAGCAAATTCACAAAAGCTAAAGAAACGTTCAAGGTTTATTTGCCTGCCGACGTCGATCTCAGCGTTTGCCATCTGGAGTGGCAGCCTCAAGTAGCAGGCAAAAGATCCATAACTATTTCTATTGATGGAATACAAGTTAGTAAGTGCCCTTTAAAAGTAACCGTTGAACCTGGACCATTGGTATCTCTACGAATCACCAGCCATAATCATCCTACAGATGTGTTATATCCAAAGAAGCGGCGAAGTGTGAGTGTCGTGGGTTTGGACGCGTATGGGAACCGTGTTCTTCTAGATCCTCAACAGTGGCGTTTAAAGGCCCGTGGAAGTGGTTTGCATCAAGGTACCCACCTAGTCGCTAGTGACAGAAACACACTCGAATGTTGTTATTATTTTGATCAGCCTGGAGCGTACATGGTTCAAGTGCAGTCCAACAATGATGCTCTAAATGACATCAAGGTTCCTGATTCGTTTTTAGTCGAGGTTGCTTCGCCTCCGTTGGATCCAAAAAGATGTGCTGTAATTAATACAGAAGATAATGTAGTTGTTGCTGGTCAGAGCTTTCACCTGAAGTTAAGCCTCGTTGATATTTTTGGAAATCCTTTGGACTTAAAGGAAGTCAAAGATGAGATTGTGGACAGAATTCGCTTCATAGTGAAAACTGTTGGCAAAGCCTCTAGAAAATTCACAAATTCTAAAGAAACCTTCAGTGTTATTGTTAGCAGCACCCCCTTCGGCGTTTGTTATCTTTATTGGAAGCCTCTGATAGCAGGTAACAGATCGATAACTGTATCTATAGATGGGATACTAGTTAGGAAGTGCCCATTACAGGTAACCGTTGAAGCAGGACCGTTAGCAGAGCTACGAATCGTTGAGTTCCCGAACTCTCGCTTTTGTTATCCAACCGATGAGCAAGCTGTCAGTATGGAAGGTTTGGACGCCTATGGCAATAAACGTTTTCTTGATCCCATGCAATGGCGTTTAGAGGTCTTTAAAGAGGGTTTTCATCAAAGCATTGAAACTAGCGACGATGGAAAGAGATTAAACTTTCTTTACAGTTTTGATGTTCCAGGAAAATACTCAGTCCGTGTGAAGCCTGCTGATGATATGTTTACACTTGTCAAAGTTCCCGATTCCTTTTTAGTTGATATTGCTTCGCCTTTTAACTCAAAAGAATGTGTTGTACGCACATGTGAAGAACCGCCCATCTTTACGGAGCGCCTTATAATCCAGGTGTACCTTTCGTCCTCCATGAACGAAACCTTCCGCCACATGCAGCATGCGATAAGATTCCTGAAAGTCAAAGTGAATGACAAGTCCAATGTGAAGTTTACTTCTAGTGTTTACAAGGAGCCGTGTGAGATTGTTATTCATGATCTAGAATATGGAGGGAGAAAAATCGTGGAAATAGTGTGCGGTGATCAGACGATTGGCAATAAACTGCATGTTGATGTTGTGGGTATTTGTGCATTCGAGATTACGGACTATATAGAAGTGTTGGAATCCTCGAAGAAAATACGCTGCAATAGCGTTCCCATGGGCACGCTTGTTGGTGCTGACCACGCAAACATAAACAACATAAACCGTGTCCTGGACGGTGAAGATGAACTAAGCAAGGCCAACATGATACAGACATATACACAACAAAGTCATGAAGTGTATTTTGACTTGAGTGGACTTGACCGTGAATCAGTTTTAGCAGTTCATGAGCTTTTGTGTCTACTTGTTAAGGGATTCCACCATTACCGGGGCCAGGCAAACCAGTTTGGTGATACACGAGCAATGTGGAGAGATAAAGCAACGGTAGCACATCAACGTGAAGAATACGCAGAATCTTCAAGATGTAAAGTCATCAAAGAGAAGTACGGAGAGCTAATGAATGAATGCCACAGTGAAGCATCTGATGCAATCTTCCATTTTTACAATTATGATCGTTCTGAAAGTGAGATTGATCTCCATGGACAACTGGTGGCCAATGAACAAAGTTTAAATAACTTAAGAATGCAGCTTCTCGGGAAAACCAAAGGAGAAGTATCTGATCATGAGAAAAATCGGATCGAACGCATTATCGAAGAAATTCGCGAGAAAGGTGACGAAGCAATTCGAAAGGTACGTGAACATTTAAAGAACTTTGATCACGTGGAGGCCCAACGTGAAGATCGTGATTGGGTGGAGATCATCGTTGGAGCTGGGCGTCATTCGCATGACAGACGCCAAAAGATTCGCCCAAAAGTAGAAGAATTTCTCAAGAAAATGGATTACTCGTATATCGAATGTAATCCTGGATCTTTGCTCATCACCTTTACTGAGTATAGCGGAGAAGAACCATGCGTGGCAAACTTCCTCTGTAAAAAATGCTCTCGTTCATGGGAGAGTGCAACCAGCTGGAAAGGAATGTACCAGAAATGTTACGGATGTGATGATGCAGGTATTGTTTCAAAATGCTTGCCATTCAAACTCAGATCTCCTTCCACATCAACGTCACACCACCGGAGAACGCAAACAGAGTTTAAACGCAAGGACCACAGAAGGTTGTGTGAAATGTGTAAGAAGTTGGGCAGGGACTGTTCCAAATGAATGCTGACAGAACAGACAACGACAAACTCGTAGATGCTGGTTGCCCAGGAACTGTCCAGTTTAAGGTACCAGGGGACCTTCGTGACCACTGTTCACTGATCAAGCCGCGTAGCGCACTAACCAATCGTCCAACATGTATAAAAGTATACATTTTTTTAAAGCTGAATAAATGCAGATTCTAAATATGCTGGAGAATATTTCCTATTTTGTAAATATTTTTTGTTATTGCACATTTTAGAAAATTCGACCGGCCTTGTTCAAAGATAATTTTGCATGCGGGAATTCAATCGATTTCTAAACGGAAAGTGCCATTGTAATGAGCACCCTTTGTTTTAAAAAACATTGTCTCCGATTTCCGATAAACGCTTTTGTTGAGGAGACATTTGCTGTCAAAATTCATTAATGTGTTTTTAAGCGATTTACACATAAATCATCAAATAACTTTTAAATGAGGCAACGTATCAAAAATCGGAGACATGGTTTTTTAGAACAAAGTTTGCTCATTACAATGGCACTTTCCGTTTAGAAATCGATTGAATTCCCGCGTGCAAAATTCTCTTTGAACAAGGCCGGTCGAATTTTCTAAAATGTGCAATAACAGAAAATATTTACAAAATAGGAAATAATCTCCAGCATATTTAGAATCTGCATTTATTCAGCTTTAAGAAAATGTATACTTTTATACATGTTGGACGAGTGGTTAGCTTTCAGTGAACAGTGGTCACGAAGGTCCCCTGGTACGGCTTAAACCTTAATCCAACAAAAAGCTCTGTTGTTCCGGCCATCATTTAGCATATATGTACATGTTTGCACAGTTGTCAGCCGACTGGAGTAACTTTTAAATTCAAGAAGACTGAACAGCCTGGACTCAGTCTACCCTGCGAGCAGAGTCTTCTTTTAACCTCCTCCCCGAGAGAGAGAAGGAAGAAGACTCTGCCGAAGTCGTGTAGATCCTTTGTATTCCACTATCCAAGAATCTGGATAATGAGATTCATAATTTCAGGTTGGATTCCGGTTTAAACTGTTTTTTAATGCGCACGGCTGAATTAACGTACTAAACCGATGGCCAAATCTGCGCCCACAATCATAGTATAATGGCGGCTAGAACTTCGTTATGTTATTACAAACGTTTTTGACAAGCTTTTACCTTCCAAAACGTTCACGACACGTCAACATCAAGTAATCACATAATATAATATATTACTGGTAGGGATACCTTTGTTTATTTGCCCACTGACATGTTTATCAACTCGCTAAACCGTTAGAAGTCCGGAACCGGAAACAATATTTGAATCCGATCACGGCGGGCGTAAAATCGGTCATTTGAAATTTTTGGAAAATCGCTAAATTGACATTACTTTGTTCTTCTCGTGATAACTAACCTAAAATCGAAAACCGTTTTGAAATTGGACGAAGACAACCAGAGTTATGAATATTTTTAACTCGATATTTTTTCCCGGGAAAAATTGGCGGGAAATAATTCATACAAAACCATCGGTAAAATAAACCTCTTGGTAAAACTTTTTTGTTTGAAAACATTTTAGCGCCATACTTAGAGTATTGGAAGAACTATGACATGCGGAAAACTTGTTGATTTTAGAATTTTGATTTTTTGATTGTAAGTAGTTCAAATAATATTTTAAAAACTAATAAAAAAGCGAACACGTCATTATGACGTCACATATATTTTAAAATATCTCTAATAGAGTTAATAAACATCAAAATCCTGCATTGTATAGACTAAGATACCTCTATAACAATAATAAATATCGATAAAGTCATTTTACTGATTTCTGTCCCTTCAAACTGCGTTTTTCTTTAGCCGTCATAAATAATGACGTCATCAAAAAACTAAATCCTTTATAACTCGGGTTCTAATAATCGGAACATTATGCAAATTTCACTAAAGAGCACAATATGTTATTCTCTTTCAAAATATAAACTTTATTTTATCATTGTGTTTAAACTAAATTTTCACAGCAATTGTAACTTTTTATTATGACGTCATCATTGCGTCAGATTTTGCCATCGAGTAGTTTGAAATACCACACTATCATTAATAAAGAAACTCTGAAATTTGTATTTCATTTCATGGAATAATTTTGAAAATATGAATGTTTTGAGAAAAATACGACGTTTCACCGTTCCGATTTTAGGGTCATTTGCGCCCGCCGTGGATTGGGCGTGAAAGTGCATTTGTCTCTAAGCAACCGTCGTGCATGCTAGTCAAATAAGAACGTACACGACTTCGGCAGAGTCTTCTTCCTTCTCTCTCTCGGGGAGGAGGTTAAAAGAAGACTGCTTTGCGCGAGCCTGTTCAGTTTGTTGCGCACGAGTTTGTTTGTTTGGTGGCGTTTTTTTTTGTATACTTATAGCCGTTGTAATTAGATGTTATGCATTTAGCCCTGAAGATAGGCGCTTATCCCGAAAGCTTGGCAGTTTTGTAATAAAACTCAGGTTGAAGATACAAAAAGTTTTGTCATACTCTAAGTTTGTTTAGAAATACCAAGCGTTTGTGTTGTGGTTGATATATTTAATATTGAAGAGCTTGCTTACGCTCGGCACAGAGTAACGACTCACTCTTGGCACTTTGAAATTTTAAAAAGAACACAGGAAACCCAATCCATGAACTATGAGTTTGAATTTCCCGCTTTTAGGAGCCTTCACCTTCTTTGAACAGCAGTATCACACATAAAACTACCAGGCTACTAAGTTCTTGTAAAATGGCCGAATCAAACGGCGAAAATTGCTATATTTTGGGTGATTTCTTGGTGATTTCAGGACATTCAACAGCTCAGATACTTGCTCAAGGCCTCCGAGAAATAGTGCTTTTTCACTTGTGGTTTGCGGCCTTTTATATCATCGAAATCATATCATTTTGACGGATTTAGACTTACTGTGAGTTGAGGCAATGTTTGAGATGTCGGCACCGATGGATCCATGCAATCATCGAAAGTTTAAAGCTCGGAAAGTAATGCAGGTAAAACTTTTTCGCTCGAATTATGGGGCATGTATTGTCAATATTCGTTGTTGTTTTGGATCCATTTTGCGGCCAGTAGAATGAATTAAACGATGCAAAAATGTTCACAGAATATGTTATAAAGACTATATTTTACATCTGGAGGTCGGCACCTAAAATTCAAAGCTGTATAAATGTCAAAATTTCAAATTATGTTTGAAGTTCCATACATTTCTTTGTGTTATTGAGCGGCCATTTTGAAATGTCGATCGTACTGAAAACTAATACCGTGACGTCAGATGTCCGTAATTTCTGGTAAAATTGATTGGACTTTAAGTAGCCATCGATTGATTTATGACTTGTAGTCCAGATAACCAAATATTTAGTTTTATACCAACACATTTCCTTACTGGAAATTGTCAATCTGTCACAATAGTTAATCGATTACAACTCGTCAGAAGAAAGACTGAACAGAATAGCAAAGAGTTCAAGTTAGCACTGAACCAACAAGATACAATAATAAAGATCCAGTACCACGATTACCCCTTCATTACACTACAATACCTTAGAGTGTTTTTCAGAAGGGTTCTGCTAAGCCAAATAATGATAGCAAATGCTCCAAGAAAGCCAGTCTATGAGTTTGAAGGTGAAATATTAAATTCCTGCGAAGTTATGAGTACTTTATAGTATGAAAATAAATGGTATCAAAACTGAATGAAGCAAGACTTTTCTAGGTTTTGGACACGTGAACAATAACGTAGCAACGGATGGTCTCTATGGATACGCCATACCTATGGTGCTTAGTCTGAATTGCGCATGCGTGAATCCCACCATGTTTTACGGCTAAACGGATCGATCGATGATGCTGGACTGAATGTTTGACTGAAATCAAGCCGTTCATCCAACATCGTCCAGAACAATGCATACCCTGGTCCTAGAGGCACTGACCTCTCTACCCTACTGTACTTTTGAGCAGCCAGAAGCTTGTCAGTTTCACAGCTCGCTCGCCGCTTTGTGGCTCAAAAGTACAGTAAGGGAGAGTGTAGGTCAGTGCCTCTTGGGACCAGGGTAAACAATGCAATGATTCCCTTAGAGAGTGAGGTATTCAAGCTAAAAGGATGTAGTTATCACCCTCCAATGCAAAAGGCATTGAGAATTATACAAGGGAACGTTGCAGCAAAAGAGGAACTTGGTGTACCAATATTTGAGTGACCTGTGAATGTTGAAGATGAAAATGCCCTGTTACTAACATATGTAACAGGGCATTTTCATCTTCAACATTCACAGGTTGCTCAAATACTGTTGGGTATGACTCTTGGGGATAGATCACTCACTATTGCAGCACCAGCATATGGGTATTTTGTCTGCGCATGCGCCAACACAGCATTGAGCAGTGACGTCTGAACCATTTTCCAGCTCGATTGCTCATTTTAAGGATATTTTGTAGGAGATCTACGCCTTTCTAAAGTTGAAACGTCATGAAAATTTACTCATTTTTAAAGACGACAAACACTTCTTCCCCTGGGTATATCTTTGGCCGCTGTTATTTCTTTCGATGGCGAGATATTTTACATTGAAATGCGACTGTGGTGTTTGGAGTTGGATGTTCAGCGTTGATTATTTCTACAATCAAGTATTCTACAACACTGGATTAACGCTTGGTAATTGTGATGAAAGTAAACTTTTAGAATTTTAATGAAATGGTCTTTCAGGTGGACGCGATTTCGAGCTATGGCCCGGTGAATATGTAGAAGTGTTCAATTTAGGTCGAACTTTAACGAGATATTTCTTGAAATTTTTACCGACCCCCAAGTTGGAGATAATTACCACAGCATTCATTCCTTTATATAATTTCAGTTTTCATAGACAATGGGGCTTCAAAAAATGTATAGCTGTCAGATTTAATAGATTCTTCTCACCCTATACTCGGTGGAATGGCGGAATTGATGTTTTGTGTTACTTCTCAAAGCCATGGTTCTATCATATCTTCGTCTATTTCCTTATTCTAAGTCTTTGAAAGTATAAATGAGAGACTTTGCAGAAAAATTGTTGTTAAGAAAATTAAAACTTGTTTCTACTGTTTTGCATTGCAATATTTTTGCTTACCATTTACGGGACTCGCGACGAGCAGAAATGTGGACTCCAAGCATTCAAGTCAAATTATCTTTCGATTTCTACCGACCCCCAAGCTGCTTAATGTTACGGAGGCGAAGATTATTCAATAGTCATTCCATTCATCACAATAAATGACTTTCAAAAAATGTATAGCTCCTGCTATGAATGTTCAAAGTGCATGTATACGGCGAAGACGGCAGCCATTGTCAGTTTAGCTTGTCATGTCTGGACCTCCGTCACCTTGCAATATGCAACTCATAATGCATCGTAAATACTGGTTATGACAACTGCAGCATGCCTTCAGCATTGATAAAATAGAATCCATCATTTTAGAGTTGCATATATTCATATAGACAAGTTAATAAATAAATATCTGAAGTAGAATTTCGCCATCTTGTTTGTTATTCCTGGTATTTAAATTAGCGCGGGATGGCGCGGGATATATGCGCGTGTCAGAGGGTCTTTGTGTTTATGTTGGCATTTCACGCATGCGCAGACAAAATGCCCATGTGCTTGCAGCACCAACACTCTGGAACAAGTAAGTTGCCAAGCTACATTATATTCGAGCAGAAAAGGATTTTGAACAGTTCAAAACACTTCTTAGGACATATTTATTTCATGAAGAATGATTTTTAGTTATTATTATTATTAAGATATATTATTGTCTATATTATTAGTATGTAACGCGCATTTGATCATTTTCAAATGCTAATTTGCACATAACAAATATTAAACATTATTAGTATTAGTATGTGGAAAGCAAGAAAATTCCAATAATCACAGCTGCTCTACAAAATGATTAAATTGAATCAAAACACTGTCAAAACAAATTCATATGATTTATATCCTTTGTTTGGATCGATAATGACAGTACGTCACTGAAGAGAGGCAAGTGGTTACTGCAGGCAATTACAAAACACAAATATAATTGTTACTTACAAAAAGTAAACCCATACTGGTAATAGGTTCATATTTGTAGGACAAAAACAATAATATTGTACTTGATATGCTGTATTTCCTTATTACGAGTTGTTTTATTTAGTGAACTATTGACCCTGAAAGGTCTAATAACCAACTGAAAAATATCAAGTTGTATATTTTCCGTATTCTCACTAGTGAGGATATTGATGCACATAAACACTTGTGTCTATATATAAAAATAACATTTAAAAAATCTTGCTGTACTCGGGACATTTTATTTTTGTTTTGTCGGGGATCATTGGAAATGACTAATACACAGTATATATGCATGTTTAATGTTAATAAATTGATTGATTGTTGTTTTGATATGCATAGGCATCCTCAGCCTCCTCTACACCCTTGAACTGTCCTTCAATACATCTACTCGCTGTCGGGTGGTACTTGCTAAAAATAAACAATAAATGACATCACATCACATAATAAATCATAGATATAATATTATTATTATTATATAACTTGACAGCTTAATTGCTTGAAGTTACATGTTTTGCTTTATATTTTATTACTTGTTTTCCAAGTCTTGTTTGCTCAGATGGTTAATGTTTTTGATTTGCATAGTAAGTTGCAGAGGGTTTTTGGTGGGTCATGCAATGCAATGAAAATTAAAGCAACAAACAAACCCCCCAAAAAGTTTCATTGATAAATGAAAAAACCCACATATTTGTTAAAAATATGATATTTATCATTCATTTTGTATGTTTTCAACTCAGACTGACACCCAGGAGTTTCAAATACTCCCATGTGTGACTAATACAAAACCTGAATATTTTGTAATTTCAATCACATTTTTGTTTATTTTAAGCCTTGTACAAATATTATGTAATGTAATGCAAACTTTTAAAATAGATCTTCACCTTGTGAGATAGACTAAAAGCATTAAATTATGATTGTTTTTGTGCGAATGTAAAACCAAACGACTACGTTCGGGCTCAAATCACATAAAATGTGAACGTTAAAAACGCTAAGTTCAACACTAAAAAAAATCCAACTAAATGTGGGTACATTAGGGTACATTTCTACTTTTTAGAAAAATCATATATTAAACTTGCTAAAATGCATAAAATTTCTAAAAGTACTCCACAGTAGAAAATAGTTTTAGCCGCTTAACCTTCACGTGTCTCATGTAGCGAGGGAATCAAGAATAACACACCGTGACGATTGTGTTCAACCATGACGGTTTTTTTGTCATGTTAATCATATGTAGAGGCAATTTTAATCGTTAGACAAAGAGAATAATAATGGTATAATTACTATGCGGACTTTCAACTCACCATGACTTCTTAAAGGAGAACTCCACTATTTTACGATCTTTTTATATATGATAGGTATTATGACACTTAACTTGTTTGCAAAGTTTCATTGTCCTACCTTGCAATAAAGTCGAGAAATAATTCTTGGAAGTAACGATAAATCGCTGACATGGAGGCCGCCATCTTGAACACTCTTCTGAATCTGCAAGCAGTCAGCGGTTATCTATCGTGACGTCACTGCGCGCTCGGTGCCTGGGGCATTAGCGCGAAATACGAAAAAAATAGCTGTAGTCGCTTTCTTATCGTACTTCTTTGGTTTATAAATCCAGGGACCATGCAATGCGGCATCTTGCTTTTAAATCTCGATTTATAAACCAAAGAAGTACGATAAGAAAGCGACTACAGCTATTTTTTTCGTATTTCGCGCTAATGCCCCAGGCACCGAGCGCGCAGTGACGTCACGATAGATAACCGCTGACTGCTTGCAGATTCAGAAGAGTGTTCAAGATGGCGGCCTCCATGTCAGCGATTTATCGTTACTTCCAAGAATTATTTCTCGACTTTATTGCAAGGTAGGACAATGAAACTTTGCAAACAAGTTAAGTGTCATAATACCTATCATATATAAAAAGATCGTAAAATAGTGGAGTTCTCCTTTAAAGTTCGTTTAATCCAGTGCTTTAGAGCATCGCCATTTCAGCCTTTCCGCATGTCAGCCATATTGATTCTTGTCAACTTCGCGCCAAAAACAGCAGCTAAGCATGATGGGATACATGAAATACCCCCCCTTTCTCTAAATCATCTTTTGGATTGTTGATGACGTCATGTGCTTGGGCTACCTGTGGTGTCAATTATGGGATATTTACGTCTAGCTGCCAATCATCTCAGCGCAGTGTGCTATTCTTGGAATTAATTCAGGCAAGGATATATAGCGTCCCTTTGCAAGATGATCTCGATCTAAGAAGTTCTATCATACATCGATTCTATTCAGAAGGTAAAAATTTTTTCCATCAATACTAGTTATACTGTTCAGTACATTTAATCTCCTTTTTAACATGTGAAGGACTTAATTGATGTATTGCGTGAAAGCGACTAAAATGCTTCTGTTTACAGTTAAACAAACTTTGTCAGAAGATACTATACTAGCTCAGTTGAACGTTATAAAGACACTATATATAATAAAACCAGAGAGCAATCCAGAATTCGATTTCAGACATATTTATTTGTCACTTATTAGATAGACTAACGTAGTCTAGAATCTATACAGTATGTATATCAGGGGCGGATCCAGGATTTTTTTAAACAGGGGGTTGTAGTGGTATGAGCGGCAAAGCCGCGAACATCTAGGGAGGTTTGGGGGCATGCTCCCCCAGAAAATTTTGAAATCTACAAGCTCTGAAATGCAATTTTTAGAGATCTGGAGTTATTTTATTAACACAAAAAGCTCTATTTTCAGTAATTTTTTTGCCGGACTCGGTTTATTCAACATCCAGCAAGGAGACTAAAGAGAAAGATACATTGAAATATTGACTGTATAGCAATAAAAACTTCGTATGTACACACACATATAACTGCCAAATATCGTTGTCCGGGTAGAAAGCAACAAGCTAGAAGCTGACTACCGCAAAGGACATTGGGAGTCTCCTAATTAATTAATTTATCCGTGGTACTTGAGAAGTTATCCCTACGAGCGTTGAATAGCAATCATTTGGAACTATTCGGCCATTTGAAAATGCATGTTGTCAAAATGTCTACGGATGAATAAATGAATAAGGAGAAAGTCCCAATGCCCTTTGCGGTCGTCAGCTTCTTGCTTGTTGCTTTCGGCGCGGACAACGATTTTTGGAATAGGTGTATTTTAAAACAGAAAAGCAATGCAGCAAACGACCGCTACAAACATTCAAACCAAAGTCGACTAGAGTCTTGAAGGCCTTCATAAACTCCTTCCAAGAAAAATATAGCCGATTTACATAGCAACGACCACATTTTATTCCCCCGTGGGATATTAGAGTCAAAAAGACAGAGGAGTCATTAAGGAGTCATAGCAAGATTGTTATTTCACTCTTATGGCTTATCAGAGCGAACTATATTGGGCATTAGCATACAAGTTGCGTCTCCATCTCCATCATATATACCTCCCTGCATAAACTGAACCTTTTTACGCTAAAAAAGGCAGGTTATTTCAGTTATCAGTCAAACCGTCCTGGAAGTAGCCTGATTTTCAGACGGTCCGTGGTCCTCCGCTCTCGCTATCTAGCAGACGACTGTCTGAAAATCAGGCTACCCTCGAAGTCGAATGGTCGTGCAAACAACATGATGAATGAATTATATTAATTATATTATTCTTACGAGAGGGAGAGAGCAGAAAGTGCAAGAGGGACCTCACTACGGACAGACATATACTATACAAGTATAAAAAAACATCCATAGGGGGGGTTGCAACCCCCAGAACCCACCCCCTGGATCCGCCACTGTATATTATACCCGCCAGCTTGCGTTACGCCAAGCGTTTAATAATATTTTTGCATAAAATACGGAGTCAAGCTGGTTTTAAGGCCTGGGTGATTACATTGTAAAGGATACCGGAATATTCCACTTATTTGAATGTCTCATTCGCCTTTTAACGTGAATTTCAAAGATTATGTCATTTTAGAAAAACATGCTATTCGTTATTCTGCATATTATTCTCAGCGGTCTCACTAGTATACTAACCCAGTACCGTTCCCCTAAACCTAACCAACTAAAGGCCACGAAGATAATCTATATAGAGTGATGGCACTAAACGCGTGAAACAGCCAAGTATATATTACTAGACACTAATTCCATTGTTTTCTTTTGTTTTGATTTGACTATTAGTCACTAACTATTAGATTTTGTTTCACGGGTTAAGTGCCATCACTCTAAACCCGTGAAATAGTTAGTAGACTAATAGACACTGGTAGAATTTATTTCCATTGTTTTCTTTTGTGTTTATTAAACTATTACACACTAACATCTAATTTTTATTTCACGGGTTTATTTGCAATCACTCTATAGACCCTTTCAATAAATCCCACAATGCATGATTTTCCGCGCTTGACGTCAAACTTATTCTTTTGAATTCTATTCAAAATATACAAATACTGAAAACAATGAAGGAAAATGAATGGCATTCAAAAGAATACATTTGACGTCAGGCACGGAAAATCATGCATTGTGGGATTTATTAAAAGGGTCTATATAATCTATCGTAAAGCCTGGTCCTCACTAGCGACATAAGCACAAGCAAAAGCAACATACGCAGACTCAGTAATGCATTGCTCGTTAACGGTGCTTGTCTTTTGTCACACCTATTTGCATAAATGGTGTCCTGAGTCTGCGTATGTTGCTTGTGCTTATATGAATGAACTAATTTGAATTTAAATAGTCGTTTCTCTGAGGGTTCCTATACACGACGACACTACCAACCACGACGACCTGCATTTTTAGACTCGGGCCTTCCACAAGAAGAAACCCGAGTAATTAGAACGCTTTTGTTTCACACTTGAAAGAAAATTTATGCCTTCGAAAACTTATCCTAAACAATTTTGTGATTTCTTTATTGATTTCATCAGACAGAGAATCGATGCGATCTCGTGGCCTTTGCTCAGAAAATATTGAAAACAAAAACCTGAACAAACAACTATCAACTGTAGCTGAGTAAGTAGAGAGATATTACTGAAGAACGAGAATCAGAATGAATCAAGATGTTCTGGACAAAATCAGTCCCACCATCTGCGCATGCGTATTTGGAGCTGTCGCCATCGTTTTATATATACAATATCAACATGGTAATGTTGCTTCGCCTCCGTTGGATCCACAAAGATGTGCTGTAATTAATACAGAAGAGAATGTAGTTGTTGCTGGTCAGAGCTTTCGCCTGAAGTTAAACCTCGTTGATATTTTTGGAAATCCTTTGGCTTTAAAAGAAATCAAAGATGAGATTGTGGACAGAATTCGCTTGAAAACTCTTGATCAAAACTCAAGCAAATTCACAAAAGCTAAAGAAACGTTCAAGGTTTATTTGCCTGACGATGTCGATCTCAGCGTTTGTTATCTGGAGTGGCAGCCTCTGATAGCAGGCAACAGATCGATAACTGTATCTATAGATGGGATACAAGTTAGGAAGTACCCATTACAGGTAACCGTTGAACCAGGACCGTTAGTAGAGCTACGAATCGTTGAGTTCCCGAACTCTCGCTTTTGTTATCCAACTGATGAGCAAGATGTCAGTATGGAAGGTTCGGACGCTTATGGCAATAAACCATACCTTGATCCCATGCAATGGCGTTTAGAGGTCTTTAAAGAAGGTTTTCATCAATGCCGCATTGAAACTAGCGACGATGGAAAGAGATTAGACTTTCTTTACAGTTTTGATGTTCCAGGAAAATATTCAGTCCGTGTGAAGCCTGCTGATGATACGTTTACACATGTCAAAGTTCCCGATTCCTTTTCGGTTGATATTGCTTCGCCTTTTAACTCAAGAGAATGTGTTGTACGCACATGTGAAGAACCGCCCATCTTTACGGAGCGCCTTGCAATCCAGGTGTACCTTTCGTCCTCCATGAACGAAACCTTCCGCCACATGCAGCATGCGATAAGATTCCTGAAAGTCAAAGTGAATGACAAGTCCAATGTGAAGTTTACTTCTAGTGTTTACAAGGAGCCTTGTGAGATTGTTATTCATGATCTAGAATATGGAGGGGGAAAAATCGTGGAAATAGTGTGCGGTGATCAGACGATTGGCAATAAACTGCATGTTGATGTTGTAGGTATTTGTCCATTCGAGATTACGGACTATATAGAACTGTTGGAATCCTCGAAGAAAATACGCTGTAATGGCGTTCCCATGGGCACGCTTATTGGTGCCGACCACGCAAACATAAACAACATGAACCGTGTCCTGGATGGTGAAGATGAACTAAGCAAGGCCAACATAAAGAAAGATACACAACAAAGTCATGAAGTGTATTTTGACTTGAGTAGACTTGACCGTGAATCAGTCTTAGAAGTTCATGAGCTGTTGTGTCTACTTGTAAAGGGATTCCACCATTACCGGGGCCAGGCAAACCAGTTTGGTGATGCACGAGCAATGTGGAGAGATAAAGCAAAGGAAGCACATCAACGTGAAGAACACGCAGAATCTCAAAGGTGTAAAGTTATCAAAGAGAAGTACGGAGAGCTAATGAATGAATGCCACAATGAAGCATCTGATGCTATCTACGATTTTTACAATTATGATCGTTCTGAAAGTGAGATTGATCTCCATGGACAACTGGTGGCCAATGAACAAAGCTTAAATAATTTAAGGATGCAGCTTCTTGGGAAAACCAAAGGAGAAGTATCTGATCATGAGAAAAATCGGATCGAACGCATTATCGAAGAAATTCGCGAGAAAGGTGACGAAGCAATTCGAAAGCTACGTGAACATTTAGAGAACTTTGATCACGTGGAGGCCCAACGTGAAGATCGTGATTGGGTGGAGATCATCGTTGGAGCTGGACGTCATTCGCATGACAGACGCCAAAAGATTCGCCCAAAAGTAGAAGAATTTCTCAAGAAAATGGGTTACTCGTATATCGAATGTAATCCAGGATCTTTGCTCATCACCTTTACTGAGTATAGCGGAGAAGAACCATGCGTGGCAAACTTCCTCTGTAAAAAATGCTCTCGTTCATGGGAAAGTGCAACCAGCTGGAAAGGAATGTACCAGAAATGTTACGGATGTGATGATACAGGTATTGTTTCAAAATGCTTGCCATTCAAACTAAGATCTCCTTCCACATCAACGTCACACCACCGGAGAACGCAAACAGAGTTTAAACGCAAGGATCACAGAAGGTTGTGTGAAATGTGTAAGAAGCTGGGCAGGGACTGTTCCAAATGAGCTGACAGAACAGACAACAAACTCGTAGATGCTGGTTGCCCAGGAACTGTCCAGCTGGCCGCGGTTCCTGAAAGGCCGATTAACTTTAACCTAGGATTAGTGCTAACCCAGGGTTAACTCAGCTAACCCAGGATTAGCTAATCCTCGGTTAAATAGCTGTTCCTGAAAGCACGATTTAACCTTATTTAACCCTGGATTAACAAATCCAAGATTAACTTAGATAAACGTGGATTAAACTGGTTAAACCAGTTTTTACACGTGATAATTTCAAATTTGCTCACGCACACGCGCTGTTTTTACGGGCACAGGAAGCCCAAGCTCAGCATTTGTGATGTATATTTTGAATATTTTGAATTTTTTTTATAGCTAGGGTAATTTGCTTGCATAAACATACATTTGGTGTACTTGTTCCCTTTTGGGGGTTTTAACGTCCATACGACATGAATTTGGGGTATTGCTATAATTTTTTGATCCTTGAACTACGGAACAGACGTCAAAATCGACGCCCCAAAAACACTCAAATAAATTCCAAATTGTCAAGAAAACCACTCAGAAAGCTTCTATAACTATCACTCTTTTAATTTTGAATACGTTTTTAGAAGTTTTCGCATGAAAATATCTCAAACGGAACGGATATTCGAACTCGCGATGAAAATTGTTTTCTTGAGCCGCCATTTTGTTTTGGTTTCGTCAACTTTAATCGGGGATTAAGACTTTAATCCTCCTCGCTAGGTGGATTAAATTTAACCCTAGGTTTAATCCTTAGTTAGCGCTAATCGGCCTTTGAGGAACAGAAACTAACCTAGGGTTAAAGTTAACCCTAGGTTTAATCCTGGATTAGCGCTAATCGGGCTTTCAGGAACCGGGCCCAGTACTCCAACAAAAAGCTCTGTTGTTGTTGTCTGGATTTCTGAACGGTCCCGGCCATTTATACATATATGTAAATGTTTGCACAGTTGTCAGGATTGGAGTAACTCTTAAATTCATGAAGACTGGACAGACTGGACTCAGTCCAACATGATGATTATTTTTGAGAGATCAGTCTAGACCAGAAAAGGGCCGAAATCAATTGTCACTCAAGGAATATGGAAATGTATTCAATTTATTCTCTTTAATTATAGGTTGTTTTTTTGATATAATAATAATGATAATAATAATAAATAATAATAATTTATTAATATACCTGATTGGCAAATTTTACAGTATAAAATTGAAATACTCAAGTTTACATGAAAACGTACAAAGAAGAAGATAAAATGTATAAATGTGTATATGGCAACTCCTATGAAAAAAAACCCATATATATAAAACTCCTTTAATTACTATAATCTATCAATTACATTGGTTTAATAATAATAATAATAATAATAATAATAATAATAATAATAATAATAATAATAATAATAATAATAATAATAATAATAATAATAATGACTTTATTTCATAATATTTAGTTTATATAACTAATAATAGGTTCTCGAGACAATAATATGATCTTCATAATTATTTCGCCCCAGTGCATAAGGCTTTAACATTATCTGTCCAACGTTTCCTGTTCAGCGCCACCACTTTAGCTGCATTCCATCTTGCCCACCCTGCCTTATTTCGTTCTTTATACAACTAATTGGGGACACTGTCAGGTTCTCGAGACACTAATATGCATCTTCATAATCATCTCTCTTCGCCCCAGTAGGCGCATAAGGCTTTAACATTATCTGTCCAACGTTTCCTGTTCAGCGCCACCACTTTAGCTGCATTCCATCTTGCCCACCCTGCCTTATTTCGTTCTTTCTCCACCGTCCTTCTCCACGTTGTCTTCGGTCTCCCTCTCACCCTACGACCCTCTGGTGCCCACCCTGCCTTATTTCGTTCTTTCTCCACCGTCCTTCTCCACGTTGTCTTCGGTTTCCCTCTCGCCCTACGACCCTCTGCTGCCCATCCCAACGCTGTCATACAATCGTTCTCTCCATCTCTCCTGAGTACATACCCTATCCAATTCCATCTCCTGCGCCATCACAGGTGATGCCTTATTTGTCACCGTCCTTCTCCATCTCTGCTCCCTTCACCCTCACCCTCTGGTTCACCCTGCCTTATTTCGTTCTTTTGTCCTTCTCCACGTTGTAGATCTTCGGCCTCGCTCTCGCCCTACGACCCTCTGCTGCCCATCCCAACGCTGTCATACAATCGTTCTCTCCATCTCTCCTGAGTACATACCCTATCCAATTCCATCTCCTGCGCCATCACAGGTGATGTTGTCAATCTCTGCTCTTTCCCTCACTTTCTTATTTGTCATCTTTCCCTGCCAACTTATCCTAAGTATCCGAATATTGGAAGCTGTTCAGCTTCTATTCGTCGGTTTTAGTTCAGTCTTCCATGTTTCGCAGCCATATAACAGGACTGGTCGAACTAGAATAGTCGTATCTTGGTTCTCCTCTCTATTCCTCTCGTTGCCCATACTTTCCATATCCTCTGAAGACACCAATATTACTTTGAACTTATTGGGATGCAAGGGGTGGTGGACCGGGCGCGTCATATGAGGTTGTTCTCTCCCTTGTTTCGAGGATTTTTCTCCTGGTACTCGTGTTTTCCTCCCTTACTGGTAAAAACGAACTAGCAAGATAAATGTTGGGTGTAGAGAATATAATTTATAATAAATACTAATGTACTAGTACAACTCGTCAGAAGACTTAGATCAGTCCTTAAATTGGGTACCATATTTTGCTTTATCACCATAAAATAAAATGTTCGATCTTTAATTTGAGTACACTTTTTATTTTGACTAAAAAATCCGCTTAGTGTAACAGCCAGCGTACGCACTTCTGATATTAGCGATTTCCAAAGGCATATAACTTTTTCCTTAAATTGGGTCTATATTTCAGTGACAAATCCTTGGAAAGGGTATGAATTTTCCAATTCTTCATCCTTAAATAGGGTCAGGGTTTCGGCATCCCGGGGGCACACCCCTATCCTAAATTTCCGGGAGTACTCTCCCGGGGCACTGAACCAACAAGATACAATAAAGATCCAGTACCACGATTGTACGTATAGAGTTTCCCCTTTAATACACTACAATACTTTTTGATCCGTGATAACTTCTTCAATATTAGGTCTATAGCAACCTAACTTTCCAAAATTGTATATTTTGAAGTACTCTTTCAGATGGCTGATGCAATTTGTACTGAAAATGTTTCAGTTTATCTATTTTAAAGGCACGGTCTTATGCATAAGAATTATCTCTTTATTTGTGGGCAAATCGTTCGTGTTCTCTTCGGCATCAAAACTGAATGAAGCAAGTACACTTTCGCTGTTTTCTAGTTTTTGGACACGTGAACAATAACGTAGCAACGAATGGTCTCTATGGATACGTCATACCTATGGTACTTAGTCTGGATTGCGCATGCGTGAATCCAACAATGTTTTACGGCCAAACCATTCTCGTTCCCAGAGTTCCTCGGTTACGGTCCCTCTCCCGAGAAGGCTCTGGTTGCAGCCATTTGAGGCTCGATGCTGATTGGACGAAATATAACGCATGCGCATTTGAAAATATGTATCAAGAACAATGAGCCGAGGAGCTCTGGGAACGATAAACACGAGCACCATCCCGCAAAAATTTGAAGGCGGCAAAGAATGTTACAATGGCCGATAATGAGGCGGCTTAATTTGAAGTAATTTTAATTAAAAGAACGGCTCTTGGGAAGTACGGCGTTTGAACTAGTAGGTCTAAAGGTTTCTTGCGGGCAATGAATTATCGTTCTCCAAACGTGTTAAAAAAATATTTCCTTGAGCTTTCAGCGGAATATTCGAATCATATACGAGAGAATTTGCTCATATTTTTCTTGGATGTGCCGACATATTACGTGTAATATTGTTATACCGTAGTTAAAAGATGCTATGGCTGACGTACTCGTCAAACTCAAATGGGTCAAACTACAAGTTCTATTACTTATATTAATCCGTTTGAAGAACGACGACGATTGAGTGTTCAGCAACGCAGGCTACTATTACACGTGTCTACATATTATTGTTTAGTTGTCAGTGAAAATGCTAATTCACGGCCGCACTCGTCAAACAAACACTATACTTCTAGTATAGTTATGCTGTTTTAGAAGTAACTGATTAAAGAAACTGATTAAAGATTAAAGATGACCAAAACTTCTTTATTCGGCTCATTGTTCTTATTGTTCTTGATGTATGTTTTCAAATGCGCATGCGTTATATTTCGTCCAATCAACATCGAGTTTCAAATGACTGAGACCAGAGCCTTCTCGGGAGAGGGACCGAAGCCGATGAGGAGCTCTGGGAACGAGAATGCGGCCAAACGCATCGATCCCTGGATCCATATGATCGATGATGTTGGACTGAATGTTTGACTGAAATCAAGCTTCATCCAACATCGTCCAAAATGCCGGCATTTGCATCCGTCCAGCACGATGGCTAAACGAGTCCAACATTTTCACGATATGATAAACTGTGCCGAACATGAACAAACAACTGTTATCGAAGCAAACGCTCACTCTATTTTTTATATTTTTTGCAAAATTTTACATTGGAAACTTGGGAGGCAAAATATATGTGAACGGAAAGAGGGATGTGTAAGCCTTTTGATGCGGAACCTAAAATGTGGAAATTAGTGTATTTTACCATCGTAAATCAGTATTTTTTATAACGAGCTGTGAAAGACATTTATAAATTTCACCTCATACTTTTATGGAATTTTTATGTTGAAAACGTTAATCAGTTGCTTACTGTGGTTCTCAGTATTATGCGAACTCAGACATTTCAACAGTCGGCTGGAACTTGGTTTTTCGCTGCCGTCAATCAAATTCAAAACTCAAACAAATTCAAAACTAAATACATTCTTCGACCAAATGATCCATAATTTAGCTCAAAATCATATTTGGTTTCCATTTGGTGGGTCACAGGCAGCCCAAGCAATAGACTCAGTTCTGGAGGCCTTTTATGAAGAAATTTTTTATTTCAATAAATTCTATTAAAACTTATCTGAGTTGTTTATTGTGTCCTACTTTATCATCTTGTACAGTTTCAGCTCGATCCGAGGCATTCTCGTACCCAGAGCACCTCGGTCGGTCGTTCCTTCTCCCGTCAGTGGCTCTGGTAACAGCCATTTCTAGGCCGATGCTGATTGGTCCAAATGTCCGCGCATGCGCGACTTTCATTTGAAACTTCTCAATCGTGATTGGTCAATCTATAACGATGCTCGGAGCTTTTTAGAAGAGAATCCTCTGCGCATAGGTATAACACACAAAGCTGACTCTTTTTCTAACGGGCTCAGATGGATTTTCAAAATGGCGGACGGTCTGAATGGTGGTCATTGCTACTATTTTCTGCTAAGAAACTGTAATGATTTTACTGGTCACAAAGAAAAACACGCAAGTTTGGTTCTGTACTTGTTTTCGCTTCTCTTCTGTCGAGGCAAGTGATTAATTTACGCTATAAATTACCTCCTTCAACAACGGACTACGATACCGTTGAGACAGAACAAAATCAGTTGGCTTCGTTTCGGGTTCCTTTGCAAAAAAATAAGCATCCATATAAAATGTCGTGTTTTTGTGAATGTTAAAAGAGTACAGAACAAGATTGGTGGGGTGTATTTTCTTCCCTTCTCAGTAAATGTGCAGATAAAAGTACAATCTTGTATTAAAAGACTAATAAATTACTTGCCATATCATGTTGTTGTATTTGAGTAATACCCTGTGTATCATTTGCCCTATTTTTCCCCAAGGCAGACTCAGTGAAGTCTATTGATGAGAAATATTATTAGGCTGTTTACATTCTTCTTTTTGAGAGAGAAGCTAGTACACTATCTCATGTAGAAGAGTAGTTATTTTAAAGCATTTTAATTTCAGCAGTCCCTTTGTCTTCAGAAATTACAATACAATACAATAACTTTTATTTAAACACGATATTACTTATTTTAGCTAAAGCTGGTGGGGTCGTGTGGAACAAAAGGATCCATATAAAAGGTGAACCACCCTCTTAGGGTAACACAAATCTAAATGGACCATAAGAGACTAAGCCGGTACCATTTAGGGTGTTTGTCAGTAAATAAGATACCCAAGATCAATGACCCGAGATAAGATAATGACAGCCGGAATGACAGTTGTAGATTTTGTCACTTTAGAGTTGGTACCTTTTAGGCGTAAAAATTATGTGCTGCCACCAGCACATAAATTGTGTGATAATTGTGCTATGTTGCTCATGTGTGATGATTTTTGCATCATAATATCAGATGATAATTCTGACTCAAGACACTTATGGTTGCTTATATACCTTAGGAACAAATAAGATCTGTCATTTTGGAACTAAGGTAGCTTAATTGAACCACCCTTTTTCCTAGAGCCTGCCTACGCAGGCTATAACTAAGGATATACCCCTAGTGTAATCAGTCTTAATTGACCCAGTAGTGGAGATTTGATGTTCTGAACTCTCTGACAGATGTTGATCGAAACATAAATTTATATTTTTTGCACCATGTAGCCATGCTTCACAGATCTGGGAGGTTGTAAATAGATACTTTTACAGTTGTAAATGTTGTTACTACTTTAACCACCACTGGTACACACCCTACAGTTAATTACATATAGAATTTATGCACTTTCTTTTCATATTTGCTAATATAGTAAAACAGTGACATTCATTTAGCTTAGTTTGTTTTCATTTCCTGTAATATATGTGCAGAACCAAATAAAAACTCTAAAAAATATGATTTATATATTTTTTTAATGCCAAAACTTACAATGTACTTGTAAGGTAATACCAAGCTAATACTTTCATTAATTTATGAAATGGCTCAGGATACTGTTGAATGTTGAGTAATAATCACTGGATTTCTTGTAACACTCTTGCTTTTCTTGCAGCCATTTACTACTATAATAAGTACATAAAATGTACATGTATGTAATACTATTTTTAAATAGTATTTCTTGTACATTATATATACTTATATAATTATTGATATCCTGTAGCTTGACATCTGGGCCCGGTTGTTCGAAAGCGTGTTAACGCTAACCCGGGGATAAATTCGCTAACCTAGTGTTAATTCTTAATATTTTACCCTAGGTTAGCTATTTTAACCCTGGGCCCTGTTCATCAATTTAATTCAATACTCCAAGAGGGCATAAGGGACAGAGCCAAGGGAGTCTCGCTGTATTGCCCTTGGGATATCTTAATTTCACTAAATCTATTTTTAGAAACACCAGAAGTGGTGGATGCCAATGGAAACATACTTCCGGTACACATAGACTCTATCAGAGAAGATGTGTAATATTTGACATTGTTTTCTGTGTTATTTAATTCAACTTTTTAATTATCATAACTATCCTCAGAGAAGACCAACTTAACACGGTACATGTATAATCATCCAGGCTTAGATTGATCGTCAGAGGTAGCATCCCAAGGAACATTAGGTTATTTGTCAGTTTGTCTTGCATCTTTTCATCCACTGTTCCATTCTCACATGTCAATGTTTAGTGTGTCTAACATGCTCTTTGGCAGATTAGGGAATGATGGATGTGATATAATTATTGTCTCAAAATATTTCACCATCCATTATGTGACTGCAAGTGCAGTAAAAATAATAAATAATAAATCTGTATAAATTATGAAATCTACAAATAGACTGTTGTAGATTTCATAATTTATTCAGATTTATTCTACATTGTAGATTCCAACTTTTGACAATAATAGAGAACAGTCCGTGCAATTCAAAAATGTTTCTATTGTTTCATGTAAACATTTTTTCGTGTTCTTGTTGATACATTGTATTTGATAATTTTCACTGACTCGAGGCTAACCCTGTACAAATGCGTTTGATATCAATAAGTACAGCGGTTTCTGGGGGATCTGTGAACGCGAAAAGAGACTTAATTGCAAGAAATCCATTTTGACAATGTATTACTATTTCAAGAAGATTCTTGTAGGTTGTGTGAAGATTCATCAATAGTTTGTATCATCAACCTGTGATATTTTATTTTCACCGAGATTTCGAGCAACTTGCTCATCTTCAGGGGTTACAGATGTTTCAAGTGTAATTCCAAAAATACTTTTACAAAAATATTTTTGGAATTACACTTGAAACATCTGTAACCCTGAAGATGAGCAAGTTGCTCGAAAGCTCGGTTAAAATAAAATATCACAGGTTGATGATACAAACTATTGATGAATGTTTACTATTATTTAACCATGCAACCAGAGCCCGTATTTTCAAAGAAATTTCACTGAGAAAGCCTTTCCTAGTTGCATGGTTAGATATTGTAGCTAAGATAAACATTTGTATTTCACTTTAATCAGAGGGAAAGGAAAGAGGGAAAGAGAGGGTCATTATGCCTAAGACTTATTTGGAGATTTTTCAATAATGTGCATGACAGTGGCTACCCTGCGCCTCTTTCCTGGTGAGTAGAAAAAACTCTGCTACATGTAGTAGGGTAGACAGTGACACAAAGGTGCATGATTGCAGAAAGAGTATGCAAATTAAGGAAATTGAAGTATTTATTTTTATTACATGTAGATGTTTATGACATTCTTGAATAAAACAAGAGGACACCCAGAATTGAGCGTGCTATGCAAAAGCAAGTATATTTAGAAACTGCAGGCTGAAATTTACTCCACCCTCCCAATCAGACACTTTTCAATAAAACTTTTACAAGAACAATGGCTACACTTGTAAATTACAGTTGTAAAAGTTTCATTGAATTGTCCCGAGGCCAGGTTGACTTCTTATTTGTAGTAACCTTAGAGAACACAGGCTGGCCTAGACCAAAATGTGCTTCACAGGTCCTTTTATATTTTTGCATGTAATGCTGATCAGTACCCACTAGGTGAAGTTAAATATTTTACTTTATTGTATTTTGTGTCAAAGAATGCACGAAATATGCACGAGAGCACACGAAATATGGGACCGTATTTTGTGTGGTTACTTAATCATGCACAATCGTGTGATGAAAATTAACCAATCAGCGTGAGAAATTCTACAGTTTTGGCTAGCGTGCGCTCGTACAGAGATTTCCAAGTTTTCACTGTAATTTGTTGTTTTTCTTTCACCAGAATAGCTAGTTTCTTTGACAAAATATATAATAAACAATTTATTAACCGGCTAAGCATCTAATACGGCTGTGAATTTTTACTACACAGTATTATAGACGTATTCAATGCTTAGCCGACTAATAACCTCTATTTATAAAATATAATCAAGGGGATAACAACAGCATAGTGTACTTCCCGTCTCAAATATAAGAATGCATACAGCCTTTTAATAATAATTAATAAAAATAAAATAATAATAACGGTTTAATGAAGCATTTCTACATCTTCAAAACAGGCTAACTTAATATATTAGGAGAGAAAGAAAGAAAGCTAAAATATAAAATATGTTAAAATATACGTAAAATATATGTATTATATATGTAGAATACTACTGATACACGAAATATGCTGAAATATTTCTCATCAATAGACTTCACTGAGTCTACCTTGGGGGAAAATAGGGCAAATGATACACAGGGTATTACTCAAATACAACAACATGATATGGCAAGTAATTTATTAGTCTTTTAATACAAGATTGTACTTTTATCTGCACATTTACTGAGAAGGGAAGAAAATACACCCCACCAATCTTGTTCTGTACTCTTTTAACATTCACAAAAACACGACATTTTATATGGATGCTTATTTTTTTGCAAAGGAACCCGAAACGAAGCCAACTGATTTTGTTCTGTCTCAACGGTATCGTAGTCCGTTGTTGAAGGAGGTAATTTATAGCGTAAATTAATCACTTGCCTCGACAGAAGAGAAGCGAAAACAAGTACAGAACCAAACTTGCGTGTTTTTCTTTGTGACCAGTAAAATCATTACAGTTTCTTAGCAGAAAATAGTAGCAATGACCACCATTCAGACCGTCCGCCATTTTGAAAATCCATCTGAGCCCGTTAGAAAAAGAGTCAGCTTTGTGTGTTATACCTATGCGCAGAGGATTCTCTTCTAAAAAGCTCCGAGCATCGTTATAGATTGACCAATCACGATTGAGAAGTTTCAAATGAAAGTCGCGCATGCGCGGACATTTGGACCAATCAGCATCGGCCTAGAAATGGCTGTTACCAGAGCCACTGACGGGAGAAGGAACGACCGACCGAGGTGCTCTGGGTACGAGAATGGATCCGAGGCCTATTTACGAAGATTTTCAATATCTGCTCCTCTCCACATGAATATGTGGAAGGCTAGAGATAAGACTCGGACTCGACTCAACCGCTATATTCGCCAGAAAAAAAACAAAATATGCCCATTTCAACGCTTGTGTCGCTACAATACCTACAGATATGTTTAGACCGATAATCCCTCCATCAGGCAGTGATTTCAAATTGTCATCAAACCAAATATTCCTCGAGAAATCCGTAGTTTTAAACGAATGTTTTGAAATCTTTTGAGGCTTGTGATCGCTGGGGTTCAAGTGGGAGTGAATTGCACGTAGCTGATTGGACAGAATTATCACCTGACTAGTGCGAAAAGCACGCTCCCCTCTGGGCCACAGGAATAATTTTAAAACAAACATTAGACTTACCAGGGTATAGCGGGGAACCTTTTTTGTTCACCAATTGTCCTAAACAAGCCAATCACGACAGCAAGCGATGACTCGTACGCCGGTTGTTGTTTTGGTTAGTTTTTGCCGGTAAATTCGAGCAAATTTCAAGCAATCATGCCTAAAATACCTACAGAATTGTTTTAAAATAATTCCTGTGGCCCAGAGGGGAGCGTGCTTTTCGCACTAGTCAGGTGATAATTCTGTCCAATCAGCTACGTGCAATTCACTCCCACTTGAACCCCAGCGATCACAAGCCTCAAAAGATTTCAAAACATTCGTTTAAAACCACGGATTTCTCGAGGAATATTTGGTTTGATGACAATTTGAAATCACTGCCTGATGGAGGGATTATCGGTCTAAACATATCTGTAGGTATTGTAGCGAGACAAGCGTTGAAATGGGCATATTTTGTTTTTTTTCTGGCGAATATAGCGGTTGAGTCGAGTCCGAGTCTCCAGCCTTCCACATATTCATGTGGAGAGGAGCAGATATTGAAAATCTTCGTAAATAGGCCTCGGATCGAGCTGAAACTGTACAAGATGATAAAGTAAGACACAATAAACAACTCAGATAAGTTTTAATAGAATTTATTGAAATAAAAATGTTCTTCATAAAAGGCTCCAGAAATCTATTGCTTGGGCTGCCTGTGGGTGGGTCTTCTGACTTTTATTTTTAAGTTTTCTGATTTTTTTAATGTTGATTGAGAGAAGCGAAAAACCAAATTAAAAGCCAACTGCATTAAAAGAAAATGTCTGAGTTCGCATATACACGAATTTTCATAATACTAAGCAAACTCAAAGAGGTCAGATGCAGGCCGCCACAAACTAAAATCTCTGGAACTCAAAAGTAAAATGAAGGAATGGTCAACGCTCAGCTTGCGTCCATTGAGTATTGAAACGCACTTGAAACGGTTTTTCTTTCAAACTTTATCCTTGCTTTTGGATGATTTTTGACTTTGTTATTGTAAAAAAGAAATCGCTACGCTCGTGGTTCCACTTGAGTTTTGAACATTTTCTGACGTCAAATCCATTGTCAATAAGAGTACAGACAAACCTATTGAAATCTAAGTCCAACCAACGAGTCGACGTGTATATTCTATTTCGTTTTTCATTCAGCACACATTTGACTCACTTGACTGGCTTTATATCGTGACAAGTTATGACAGATGTCAAATTTGAACCAACTGAATTGTTTTACTGTTTGTTTACATTATGTATTAACCAATCAGAGAGCGTGAACATTTATTGAAAATGATTGTGTCAGCAGTTCGTCAGCAGCGAAATTTAAAACGGTTTCTCCTTATTTCTGTGTTGTTCGTGTTGTTCTATTCATTTTTTTAAGTTTTTGTTATTGTAAAAAAAAAATTGACATCGGCTGTCGCCTCGTGGATTCACACTACTTTGACAATGTTATGACGAAATTTATCGTCAATAAGAGGACAGACGCATAAAAAAGTGATGTCAAATATATAACGGATGCGCGCTTGCGCACGCTAATTAGCCAATCAGAGCGCGCGTTATGTCAATGCTATGTTATAACACTATTGACGTGAAATCTTCCAAACACATTCCATGCATATGTTTATCTCTAATTAAATCATCTTTTGGATTGTTAATAACATCATGTGCATGGGCTCCCAGTGGCTTCAATTATGGGATATTTACCTCTAGCTGTCAATCATCTCAGCGCAGTGTGCTATTCTTGGAATTGATTCAAGCATGCATGTTAATTACAAGGATATATAGCGTCCCACTGACTGGAAGATGATCTCGATCTAAGAAGTTCTCACATACATCGATTCTATTCGGAAGGTAAAAAAGATTTCCATCAGTAGAGTGCAAACCATATGTCCGTGAAATAGTACTATTACTAAATAGTACTAAATAGCGTTATCTCCATTGTTTTCTATTGTTTCATCAGCGCTATGTAATACTAATTAGTTAGTACTGTTTCACGGACATATGGTTTGCACTCTACTGTTCAGTACATTTAATCTATTTTTTTTAATGTGAAGAACTTGGTTTATCAGCGTGAAAGCGACTAAAATGCTTCTGTTTACAGTTAAACAAACTTTGTCAGAAGATACTATACTAGCTCAGCTGAACGTTATAAAGCCTATACTATATATAATAAGACCAGAGGACAATCCAGATTTCGATTTCAGACATATTTATCTGTCATTTATTAGCTAGACTAACGTAGTCTAGAAGATATACAGTATGTATGTTATACCCACCAGCTTGCGTTACGTACGCCAAGCGTTTAATAATATTTTTGCATAAAATACGGAGTCAAGCTGGTTTTAGGCCTGGGTTATTACATTGTTAATAATATAGATGCAAAAATTACTCGATCCTGATTGGCTGAGAGCAGTGCAGTTCAAGTGTAACACCAGTGCAAAAATCTGTAATACCAGTGCAAAAATCTGTAATACACGTGCAAATTACAAAATTTTAAGGATCCTGATTGGCTAAAATACAATGGAAAATGACATTAGCCAATCACATTGCAGTGGTTTCCATGACAACAGAAAATTCACAGAAAATCAAACAATCCAAGATCAATGAAAATCATTTTTTTACAGTACAAAAGGCAGCCGGAGAGAATGCGAAAGAAGGACTCGATCGCTGCATGTTATTCTGGAGTTTGCAAGCACCAAAAACAACATGTTTACCATTTTATAATGACTCGACATAAAAGTTGACGGGCCGGGGAGTCTTGACTAGAAAGGAAAACGGCGGCGATAAATGAATAGCTTTGTTGGCTCTTGTAAGCAAAAGGTACTTCAAACTTCTACAAATTAATGAGTATTCAACTTTGGTTTAAGTGGTCAGGAAAGTAATCAAGGATATCCAGTGATTTACAGTAAGCTTAGTCGAATTGTGCGTGAATCAGGAGAAAGAGGGTGACTCTATTGTTCTCGGATTAGCATTTCCATTGCTGAATCATACTACCAGTGTGACGTCACGGCTCGCTCGAACGAATTTCAATATTGCGGCCAGTCTGGTCTTCTTTATGCCGACTATAAAACGCTCAATATTCTGTTCAGATCTTCATGTACAGTCTCTCTCTCTATATTTTTAGTTTCTAGAGGTATTATTGTGTAAGAATATCTCTACCGAGATAAAAGTAATGCAAGGATTAAGTGTTTTTTTCGGAGTTTTAGTCTTGACGGTTATCAAAATGGAGACCGAAACAGCTCGACTGGGTAAAGATCTCGGCTTTATGGAGAAGCTAAATTAAGCAATGGTTACTTCAAAAAAGGAAGTTCTACTTACAAGTCAGTAATAATCATGGACTGTGTGGAACATGGTGGATGTACATGCTCTGGATCTTCATATCTTTGCCTCCAAAGTTGTTGTGTACAAAAAGGTCAGAGAAGGGCTAATTTTAAAACGGCTATAACTCGCTCAATTCTCGTCCAAATCGCTTCAAATCTTCACAGGCAATAAAGGAATGATTGAAAAAGATACAGACAATTTTATAGAGGATTTTATTTTAACTTTATTATCTTATTGATTTTATTGACATGATCCACATACAGTCTCTTATAATAATGTACTGATGTGCCTTGGTTTCAATACCTTTGAGAAAACTATAAACTAAATTAACTAAATTGGTATTGAAACCAAGGCACATTCGATTTCATGAGTGATATACATAAAGCCACTAATGTAAAAATACCACAGGTAGCCCATCCTGTGTATCAGTACATTATTATAAGAGACTGTATGTGTATCATGTCAATAAAATCAATAAGATAATAAAGTTAAAATAAAATCCTCTATGAAATTGTCTGTATCTTTATCAATCATTCCTTTATTGCCTGTGAAGATTTGCAGCGATTTGGACGAGAATTGAGCGAGGTATAACCATTTTAAAATTAGCCCTTCTCTGACCTTTTTGTATACAACAACAATGAACAACTTTGGAGGCAAAGATATGAAGACCCAGAGCATGTACATCCACCATATTCCACACAGCCATGCATGATTATTACTGACTTCTAAGTAGAACCTCCTTTTTTGAAGTAACCTTTACGTAATTTAGCTTCTCCATAAAGCCGAGATCTTTACCCGGTCGAGCGGTTTCGGTCTCCATTTTGATAACCGTCAATACTAAAATTCCGAAAAAAACACTTAATCCTTGCATTTTAATACCTCTAGAAACTAAAAATATATACATATAGACTGTACATGAATTGAAGATATGAACAGAATATTGAGCGTTTTATAGTCGGCATAAAGAAGACCAGATTGGCCGCAATATTGAAATTCGTTCGAGCGAGCCGTGACGTCACACTGGTAGGTATGATTCAATGGAAATGCTAATCCGAGAACAATAGAGTCACCCCCTCCCTCCTGGCTCTCAATTAAAAACTGTGGTCTGAGGATCATACTTTTGAGCTTGAACTTTTGAGCTTCAAAGTTATGTACTTGTTTCAATATATTATTGCCGTCTAAAAACGATGAACAGCCTTTGTACTTATTACTATTTGTTGCTATAATCAGTATGTAGGGATTGTTGTGTTTGTAGTGTCGATTAATTTTTTGATAATGAATGTCAAATAAACGAGTACTTCGCTACGTGCATGCTTGTCAAAACATGTGTCTTTTGCTGTCTAATTTTCGCTGAATTTTTGCATCTATATTATTAATAAGTAATCATACGGTTTCTCGTTCAATTTGAATTAAGTTGCACGAGTGTGTTTTTCAAAGAGTATCAAAATTGCACGAGCCCGTAATTGAACTCGAAACCGTATGATTACAAAGGATACCGGAATATTTCTCTTATTTGAATGTCTCATTCGCCATTTAGCGTGAATTTCAAAGATTATGTCATTTTAAAAAAACCATGCTATTCGTTACTCAGCGGTCTCACTAGTTCTCATATATAAGAATACCCTATTAGCATATTTCACTTCATCGTAACCCTGCAGATGACGTTCTGTTATCCCGTATAGATCCGGGATAATTATTTGCGGTTCCATTGTACTCAACCAGGCGGTTGCTCTCAAGAAGATTGCTCCCAACCCTCCCTTCCATGATGCGTTTTCCTTCGCCTTTTATCGAGAGCTCCGCCAGGACTCTTCCATTCTCAAATATGAGTACAGTGAGACCGTAGAGAATAGCATACTAACCCTACGGTTCCCCTAAACCTAACCAACTAAGCCACGAAGGCAATACAAGCATCAAGAGTTCCAGACTTCCGGTACGCACGCAATGCATTCTGAGATTATTACAAAGGAAAAGTGAGCACCAATTCTAGACACAGGGAGCCCAAGCTATGTTTTTGCTCACTTGGTGCTCACTTTTCCTTTGTAATAATCTCACAATGCATTGCGCGCGTACCGGAAGTCTGGAACTCTTGATGCTTGTATTCGGTTGGTTGGTACCCTTTTTCTTTTATATTTAAACGATGTGTCATTAGCATCTCCAAAACTATTATAATATATGCCATCGTAAAGCCTGGTCCTCACTAGCGACATAAGCACAAGCAACATACGCAGACTCAGTAATTCAATGCTCATTAACGGTGCTTATTGTTTTTTGTCACACCTATAGCATAAATGGTGTCCTGAGTCTGCGTATGTTGCTTACCGGGGCTTAAGACCCCGTCCACATATATCCGGATGTCTTTGAATCCGCAAATTTTTCGATGCGGATTGGCCTCTCGTCCACACATATCCGATGAATACGGTCGATGAATCCGCATCTTTTTGAATATACGCTCTCCAGAGTGGATTTTTTGAATACGCTGTGAATACGGCCTCGTGTGGACGGTCGAATCCGTATATTTTTGAACACGTTGATGTCACGGTACCGGATCCAGTCTTTACCGCACGGATTCATCGACCGTATTCACCGGATACGTGTGGACGTGAGGCCAATCCGCATCGAAAACGTTGCGGATTCAAAAACATCCGGATACGTGTGGACGGGGCCTTTTAAAAATTTCAAATGCACGAAAACAATGCGAATGAATTTGAATAAACTAATTTGAATTTGAATAGTCGTTCCCCTGAGAGTTCCCGTACACCACGGATACTCACGACGGCCTGCATTCAAGACTCGGGCCTTCCACAAGAAGAAGCCCGAGTAATTAGAACGCTTTTGTTTCACACTTGAAAGAAAATGCCTTCGAAAACTTATCCTAAACAATTTTGTGATTTCTTTATTTATTTCATCAGACAGAGAACCGATGAGATCTCGTGACCTTTGCTCAGAAAATATTGAAAAAAAATATTATCAACTGTAGCTGAGTAAGTAGAGAGATATTACTGAAGAACGAGAATCAGAATGAATCAAGATGTTCTGGACGAAATCAGTCCCACCATCTGCTTTGGAGCTGCCATCATCTTCACTATATATATACTATTTCAACGTAGTAAATGTTGTGTCTTACGAATCATCAATCACACTGATCATAATCATCCTTCAACTGCGTTATATCCAAAGCAGTGGCGAAGTGTAAGTGTCGTGGGTTTGGACGCGTATGAAAACCGTGTTCTTCTAGATCCTGAGCAGTGGTGTTTAAAGGCCAGTGGAAGTGGTTTCCATCAAGGCACCCGCCTAGCCGTCAGTGACAAAAAGATACTCGAATGTTGTTACTATTTTGATGAGCCTGGAGCGTACATGGTTCAAGTGAAGTCTGTCGTTGATGCTCTAAATGACATCAAGGTTCCTGATTCGTTTTTAGTTGAGGTTGCTTCGCCTCCGTTGGATCCACAAAGATGTGCTGTAATTAATACAGAAGAGAATGTAGTTGTTGCTGGGCAGAGCTTTCGCTTGAAGATAAACCTCGTTGATATTTTTGGAAATCTTTTGGCCTTAAAGGAAATCAAGGATGAGATTCTGGACAGAATTCGCTTGAAAACTCTTGATCACTCAAGTGAAAACACTATAGAAATGTTGACAGTTTCTTTACCTGACGATGTCGATCTCAGCGTTTGCTATCTGGAGTGGCAGCCTCTGATAGCAGGCAACCGGGAGATCACTGTCCATATAGATGGAGTAGAGGTGGGGAATGGACCGTTACAGTTAACCGTTGAACCAGGACCATTGGTATCTCTACGAATCATCAGCCATAATCATCCTTCAGCTGTGTTGTATCCAAAGCAGTGGCGAAGTGTAAGTGTCGTGGGTTTGGACGCGTATGGGAACCGGGTTCTTCTAAATCCTCAGCAGTGGTGTTTAAAGGCCAGTGGAAGTGGTTTGCAATCCCGCGTAGCCGTCAGTGACAATAAGATACTCGATTGTTCTTACTCTTTTGATGAGCCTGGAACGTACATGGTTCAAGTGAAGTCCAACAATGATGCTCTAAATGACATCAAGGTTCCTGAATCGTTTTCAGTTGAGGTTGCTTCACCTCCGTTGGATCCACAAAGATGTGCTGTAATTAATACAGAAGATCATAATGTAGTTGTTGCTGGTCAGAGCTTTCGCCTGAAGTTAAACCTCATTGATATTTTTGGAAATCCTTTGGCCTTAAAGAAAATCAAGGATGAGATTGTGGACAGAATTCGCTTGAAAACTCTTGATCAAAACTCAAGTGAAAACACCATAGAAATGTTGACAGTTTCTTTACCGCCTGACGATGTCGATCTCAGCGTTTGCTATCTGGAGTGGCAGCCTCTAGTAGCAGACAACCGGGAAATTACTGTCCATGTAGATGGAGTAGAGGTGGGGAATGGACCATTACAATTAACCGTTGAACCAGGACCGTTGGCATCTCTACAAATCACCAATCATAAACATCCTTCAGCTGTGTTATATCCAAAGCAGTGGCGAAGTGTAAGTGTGGTGGGTTTGGACGCGTATGCAAACCGGGTTTTTCTAGATCCTCAGCAGTGGTGTTTAAAGGCCCGTGGAAGTGGTTTGCATCAAGGTACCCGCCTAGCCGCCAGTGACAACAATATACTCGAATGTTCTTACTCTTTTGATGAGCCTGGAACGTACATGGTTCAAGTGAAGTCCAACAATGATGCTCTAAATGACATCAAGGTTCCTGAATCGTTTTCAGTTGAGGTTGCTTCACCTCCATTGGATCCACAAAGATGTGCTGTAATTAATACAGACGAGAATGTAGTTGTTGCTGGTCAGAGCTTTCGCCTGAAGTTAAACCTCGTTGATATTTTTGGAAATCCTTTGTCCTTAAAGGAAATCAAGGATGAGATTGTGGACAGAATTCGTTTGAAAACTCCTGATCAAAACTCAAACGAAGACACTATAGAAATGTTGAAAGTTATTTTACCTGACGATGTCGATATCAGCGTTTGCTATCTGGAGTGGCGATGGCAGCCTCTGATAGCAGGCAACCGGAAGATTACTGTCTATATAGATGGAGTAGAGGTGGGGAATGGACCATTACAATTAACCGTTGAACCAGGACCGTTGGCATCTCTACAAATCACCAATCATAATCATCCTTCAGCTGTGTTATATCCAAAGCAGTGGCGAAGTGTTAGTGTCGTGGGTTTGGACGCGTATGGGAACCGGGTTCTTTTAGATCCTCAGCAGTGGTGTTTAAAGGCCAGTGGAAGTGGTTTCCATCAAGGTACCCGCCTAGCCGTCAGTGACAATAAGATACTCGAATGTTGTTACTATTTTGATGAACCTGGAGCGTACATGGTTCAAGTGAAGTCCAACAATGATGCTCTAAATGACATCAAGGTTCCTGATTCGTTTTCTGTTGAGGTTGCTTCGCCTCCATTGGATCCACAAAGATGTGCTGTAATTAATACAGAAGAGAATGTAGTTGTTGCTGGTCAAAGCTTTCGCTTGAAGTTAAGCCTCGTTGATATTTTTGGAAATCCTTTGGCCTTAAAGGAAATCAAAGATGAGATTTTGGACAGAATTCGCTTGAAAACTCTTGATCAAAACTCAAGCGAAAACACTATAGAAATGTTGAAATTATCTTTACCTGACGATGTAAATCTCAGCGTTTGCTATCTGGAGTGGCAGCCTCTAGTAGCAGGCAACCGGGAGATTACTGTCTATATAGATGGAGTAGAGGTGGGGAATGGGCCGTTACAGTTAACCGTTGAACCAGGACCGTTGGCATCTCTACAAATCACCAATCATAATCATCCTTCAGCTGTGTTATATCCAAAGCAGTGGCGAAGTGTAAGTGTCGTGGGTTTGGACGCGTATGGCAACCGGGTTCTTTTAGATCCTGAGCAGTGGTGTTTAATGGCTCGTGGAAGTGGTTTGCATCAAGGCACCCGCCTAGCCGCCAGTGACAAAAAGATACTCGAATGTCGTTATTTATTTGATGAGCCTGGAGCGTACATGGTTCAAGTGATGTCTGTCGATGATGCTCTAAATGACATCAAGGTTCCTGATTCGTTTTCTGTTGAGGTTGCTTCTCCTCCGTTGGACCCACAAAGATGTGCTGTATTTATAGATCAGCAAGATGAATACTTCTGTTGGTCTTCGCCGCTGCAACTTGTCTGCAAGAAGATTCCTCGTTGGAAACTCACTGGTGATGATCACGTGAATGTCGACAATATCAACCGGGTTTTGGACACGACGTTTCCGGAACTAAGCGAACGAATATTAGATTACAATGACATTGAGGGCGAAGATCAAGATTCTGTTGTTCGTTTTCACCAGAATTACAGAGTTACTGTAATCAATAAAACCTTTGAACTTGTTTCCTTACTCGTTGAGAGTATTCACTATCGAGACCAAGCCAACAAGTTTAATGAAAGCCGAGAAGAATGGAAAGACAAAGCGATGGATGCATACAATAGCACAATGCATGATGAAGCACGAGAATGTAGCTCCATCAAAGAGAAGTACGCCAAGCTAATGAATGAATGCCACAGGAAAGCATCTGATGCAATCTTCCAGTTTTACAATTATGGTCGTTCTGACAGTGAGATTGATCTCCATGGACAACTGGTGGCCAACGAGGATGAATTACTCGCCTATAGAAACCAACTCCTCGTGAAGAAAGACAAAACTGAAGTCGAACGCATCATCGAGAAGGAACGCAATGAGATGGATGAGGCTATTCGTCGCCTTGGAAACATTAATGTTGACGAGACACGCGAGGGTCGTGATTGGCTGGAGATCATCGTTGGAGCAGGTCATCACTCACGTGACCAACGCCAAAGAATTCGATCAAAAGTGGAACAGTTTCTCAATGAACGGAATCGCCCCTTCATCGAGTCCAATAAAGGAGCCTTGCTGACCACGTATCGTGAGTACAATGGAAGAGAGCCATGCTACGCCACCTTTTACTGTAAGAAGTGCAACAAGGACTGGGAGAGTCACACAAGCTGGAAGGGAATGTGGCAGAAGTGTTTTAGATGCGATAAGAATGGAAAGGATTCCAAATGCTATCCATTTAAACTGAGGTCTGAATCGACTTCAGGAAGACGCACAAAGTACACAAACTACAAAGGGAGTTTCCCACATGAAGACCACGTGAGACTGTGTCAAAGATGTCAGGAATCCGGAGGGGACTGTCGTTCTGTACTGTAGTTCTGTGAAATATTCAAGACCGAAAGGAATGATGGGTAATGTTATCGTAAAGAGTTACGTAGACCAACTATTACCTTTGATCGTAACCATGCATGGTGACTTGTGATGTCCGGTACTGACAGTACCAATGTTCGTTGGTGATGAAGTACCTTTGATCGTAACCATGGTGACTTGTGAAGCCTCTGCTAACACTACTAATGTTCGTTGGCGATGAAGTACCTTTTGTCACAACGATGGTGACTTGTGATGTCTCTGCTAACACTACTAATGTTCGTTGGTGATGAAGTACCTTTTGTCACAACAATGGTGACGTGTGATGCCTCTGCTAAACTACTAACGTTGGCGATGAAGTACCTTTGATGTTCGTTGTTGATGAAGTACTGATGTTCGTTGTTTTTGTCACAACGATGTTGACTTGTGATGTCTCTGCTAACACTACTAATGTTCGTTGGCGATGAAGTACCTTTTGTCACAACGATGGTGACTTGTGATGCCTCTGCTAACACTACTGATGTTCGTTGTTGATGAAGTACCTTTTGTCACAACGATGGTGACTTGTGATGTCTCTGCTAACACTACTAATGTTCGTTGGTGATGAAGTACCTTTGATCGTAGCCATGGCGACTTGTAATGTCTCTGCTAACTATAACACAACTAATGTTCGTTGGTGATGAAATACCTTTTGTCACAACGATGGTGACTTGTGATGCCTCTGCTAACACTACTAATGTTCGTTGGTGATGAATTGTCAACGATGGTTACCTCTGAAGTACCTTTGATCGTAGCCATGGCGGCTTGTAATGTCTCTGCTAACTAAATATAACACAACTAATGTTCGTTGGTGATGAAGTACCTTTTGTCACAACGATGGTGACTTGTGATGCCTCTGCTAACACTACTAATGTTCGTTGGTGATGAAGTACCTTTTGTCACAACGATGGTGACTTGTGATGATTTACAGTCGTTTAGCTTCTAAGGTTGTCAGAGAGAAAGGTGATAGGAGATAGAAGAATGGTCATTCTAAGGTTGTCAGAGCGAAAGTTGATAGGAGATAGAAGAATGGTCATTCTAAGGTTGTCAGAGAGAAAGGTGATAGGAGATAGATGAATGGTCACTAAGGTTGTCAGAGAGAAAGGTGATAGGAGATAGGAGATAGGAGAATTATCATTCTAAGGTTGTCAGAGAGAAAGGTGATAGGAGATAATATAGAATGGTCATTCTAAGGTTGTCAGAGAGAAAGGTGATAGGAGATGATATGGAACAAGACGCTCTACTAGCGTGAACTTGGGCTTCTTAATAAAGCTGTTTTGATAGATTTTAAATGTGAAACCTAATAGCTTGTATCATCATACAGAAGTAGTTTTAGCCTACATGTATTACTTGCAGAATTTAAGTCACTCGTTGCGTGACTCAGTAGAGCATGCATACGTAATAAAAGCTGACAAGCTGGCGAAGCACATTTCGATTACCTCAATAAAATTACGATCGAGTTCTTACTAAGCCACAGACATCTGTTAGAAATACACTTTCAGACAGAATTGCAAGGCCAAAAAGTATTCTCTAGGATATTTGCATATTTACTAAGCAGTATTAATGAACGACTCGACTGGCTCGAGCAAGGGAACACGGCAAAATCCTTTTTGAATGCTGCTGGTGATTTGATTTATCGTTACGTACGTCTGCCATCTTGAATTTCGTTGATAAGCTGCTGACCACAACTTCTGTATACTCAAAAATTGGAACGATACAGAGAAGATTAGCATGCGCATGCGCTATGGTGCACTTGCAGATTTGGCGTAGAAACACAAAAAGAATAACCGTCTGTAATCTTAGACTTGGGCCTTCCACAGGAAGCCCAAGTAATAATGGACATTCTAAGGTTTTCAGAGAGAAAGGTGATAGGAGAAGTCTCTGATAGGAGATGATTTGGAAGAATGGACATTCTAAGTTGTCAGAGAGAAAGGTGATAGGAGATCGATGATATGGAAGAATGGTCATTCTAAGGTTGTCAGAGAGAAAGGTGACAGGAGAATTCTCTGATAGGAGATGATAAACAAGCAACGACCTTGTTGGAAAACTTTTACATGGTCGCGTGCCTTGTAAGATAATTTTAGTAGTAATTTTAAGTCTTATACTCAAATGTGTACGGCAGACGGTACGTGCTCATTACATCTTAGCAACCAATAGTATTGTAGGATAACTGCACGTGCACGTTGGATTAACGAGCTATGCAAGCAGCTACTATAAAATCCATTGCACAGTAGAACCCACAAAGAACAATGTAAAACTTTGAACGTGAAGCATCAGTAGAACGACCAATGCAAAGAGCTGAAGAGACTACTTGTGTTGAGAACCGTACTTGCGTGTGGCCGTCTTCCCCCCCCAAAGACGCGCTCACATAGAGAAAGGAGATAGGAGATAGCCGAGAATGAGACCCTATGCAAAAATGGCCGCTGCTAATTAGCATAATAGTTGTACATTTATGTTTAAAGTGAAGCCACAAAATTTTACTTCTGAGCTTACATGCCTGTGCACTCTCTGTAAATAGGCGAGGGAGGGGTAGAGAAGGAATTAAAGGGATTATTGTAGGACTTATACCGTAGAGTCCCGGTAATAAGCCCACCCGGTTATAATCCCCCCCGATTATAAGCCAACCTGTCTGCTAACAGAAATTTCCTCCCGGTTATAAGCCCCCTTCATTTACTCCTCCCCATACGGGGTACCATATACAGGAAACAATAATCAGGCTACTAGGTAACGTAGCAAACGAGACTGATGAAGTCCAGTAGTATACGGTAGCTTATTGATTGAAAATCCCTCAGATTATAGTTTTTTTCTGAGCATCTTCACGTTTAAAAACGTTTACTGTTATTGTTGCATGAACACTGTTTAAAGGGGGACTAGTACGTAAATCGTTCAAAGTTTGATTTAGCTGAAACTTCACTGAAATAATCTCAAAGACCCATACAATCACTGGTTAATTTTTGTCTCAAAAATTTCAATGGGAAGTAATGCATTTTTATGAATCTTTAGAGGTGTCAGTGACGTCACTTACTCAACCGAATCAATGATCACGGCTTCGCTCCGTACATTTCTTCATGTTTAATGTCTTGAATTATTTTATTTCTATGAAGCTAAACGTTTGTGTGAAGGAGTTTTCTTACCTTATATGTGCTTAGGATTGATTGTTTGACTAGTTTTCTTCAATGCAGAGCTGTTATCTGAACAAACCGTTGAGATATTTTGATCACAAAATATAAAGAAATGTATGGAGCTGAGTTTGGGTTGAGTAAGTGACGTCACTGACACCTCTAAAGATTCATAAAAATGGATTACTTCCCATTGGAATTTTTGAAAAAAAAATTAACCAGTGATTGTATGGGTCTATGAGATTATTTCAGTGAAGTTTCAGCTAAGTCAAATTTTGAACGATTTACGTACTAGTCCCCCTTTAACTAAAATGAGTGGTCACGATTATAAACATTGTTTTTCTTAAATTGAACGGATTTCACCCGTTTTTCCCCTCCCTTTTATAAGCCCCCCCCCCCGGCCCCGGTTATAAGCCCCCCCAATTATAAGCCCAACACAAAACCCTTACGAAGTTATATAATATCATACCCCCCGCGTGGATTTCAGATTTTATATTATAAGTCAGGAAATATGTATCACTTTTTGATAAAAACTTTTGAGATGACCAAAATGTATGTCCTTAATAAATTAGTATGCATAATTACACGATCACGTGATCAATTACGTCACCATAAAGGAAAAAATGACCAAAAAAACGCGCTGCTCATAGTTAGCTAGAAGCTGAAACTAGATATGGGAAATTGCTTGCCATAGGATGCGAATAAAGATTCCGTTTCATTTGGATGGTTTCAATGAGTGGCTAAGGCTACATGTATATTACGATGGGTTTGTAGTCACGTGACCTGTTTTAGGCAATATCGCCTTACCAATAAAGATATGTCAACCAAATGAGACGGATTATTGTTAGGGACAATGATACAAATCAGGAGCCCATTAGTAGGAGCGTCCATCTTTCCCTTTTCTCCTTTACCCCAACACAGAAGTAGATGAAGCTATTTTTAGCTTGCTTTTCGCGCGAATTAAGACAAAGGCTTTTCTGTCTGGCCAATCCGAAGACGACACGTCATCTCATTTGCATACGTTACATGGCTCAAATTGTTTCAAAATGGCGGCGGAAGAGAGAGTTTCTACAAGCGAGAGTTCCGATATTTCTAGTGATAATCTTGAAGTTTCTTCTGAATCTGAATCATTTACTGAAACCAGTTTTCGCGGGAAATGGTGTTCTAAAAATAACTTCATCTACTACTGTGATGGGGACTCTACACAGCTCAGAGGGACGCTCCTACTAATGGGCTCCTGTACAAATACATTAAATGTGATAAATATTATACGCCATTGAAACTCGTCAGCGCATTACCAGAAAACCATTTTTGGCCATAATCTACAAAATCTGATCACGAAGAAGAAGAATACTTTATTTGCACTTTACATAATATTATAAGTTTTTTTGTATTGATAAATAAAATTAAGGAGGAGAATAAAATGATAGTGTAAATTGTAAATAGGTTAAATAGTAAATAAGGTAGAAGTGCTGGAGAGCTAGAGTAACATTCGTTTTCGAGCTAGCTCACCAAGATCACGTGACATGACAATCCCAAAATACAGAGTTGAATATTGTTCCTTTTACTGAACTCTATTATGGACCGAATATTAAAGGGGAACTGAAGACGAAATTAATTTCTCAAGAAAGTTAGATATGTCTTATATTAGCATTACTTGAGTATTAATTTTTGCAAATCTTTCTTAGATATTATCATAATTTACGTTCAATATAGAATATCAACCGCCATTTTGCCGTTTTACCGTCGGCTCAGATCTTTTTGTTTGTGACGTCGTTTTAGGGGAATATTAAAATCCGTTCACAACATTCTCTCGGGTAAAAGAAAACACAATGTACTTATAATTACTCTACATTGTGATTGCACTTTCCCTTGGGATAGGTGACGTCAGACATGGGGAATAATTACTGAAGTGAGCCGCGCTCAATTCAGCGGTAATCCATGTCTTTTTACAATTAAAACTCAAGAAATAAAAACAATTGAAAATTCATTTAGAAAATGAATGTACACAACATTCTCTTCGTTTTTAATTAAAGATAAAATTAGGCTTCAGTTCTCCTTTAAGAAATCCTACCAAGGATTCAGTCAGAAAAGCTAAAACAATGACAAGCTAAAACAAGCCTTAACATGTGGGTGTGTCGATAAAACATGCCCATCATTTTTACGATCAAAATTAATTTCTCTTATACTCCTGTATTTTGAAGGCCTGACATAAGGAATCACTAATTAATATTGATTTGGCCGTTTCTAGCTTTGAAAATAATTTAGATTTTTTTTTTAATTATCGCGCTGCTCATGGCAATTTCGAAGTCCAACAGACTGTAAAATGGCAAGATTTTGCAAGTGCCCCATAGAGCTAATTTGATATTAAATGCAATAGGTGCATGGGTGTGTAACTCTATCCTAGTTTCTTCGGCAATTTGGTCAGTTTAAGAAATTGCATCTCATATTGTAACGGAATCAGGATATGGACCCTCATGCACGCGTTGTATTCATAATCCAAACCACTCCAACTTTGAGGGATTTTTTCAAAATCGTGGCACCTGATTCAAAAAAATCTTTCTGCATAGCATTTTATTTTTTGGAAAAAATCGTAGGCGTTCAAACTTTGGAAAAATGCCCAAATCGATCTTCTGTCAAATTTCGATTGTTCGAACTAACAACAAAACTGGCGTCCGCGCGGCTTAGCTTCCCGCCATTTATGTAAATAAGAAATCTGCTGAATCAAATTCAAACAAGAAATTAGAGTGATCGATTTTGTCGTTCAACCTATGCTATTCTACATGAAATGGCTTCATATAACACCGTAAGGGATTGATTTCTTTGAAAAGGAGCTGTAAAGTTTGAAAAGAGTAAAAAACTTCGCCTGGTGAGTCGGACTGCAACTCAACATGGAAACCAAAAACTACATCGAAACTACACTGACTACAATCCTGCTAATTGTCGCTGATATTTGTACTTCCAGTTCTTCGTTTATTGTTTTGAACAATTAGGGAGTATTCCCAAGAAAAGATGGAATCGATTGATGTTGATTGAAAGTACTGAATTCGACGGGAAAGTAACATGAAAGAAATGTGTTTGACCTTGATTCACGATGAACACAGAACAGCTGCTTCAAAAACACCGGCGTTCAACTGAGACGAAATCTCTTCTAAACCATTCCTTCAAACACATTTGAATCTCTTTGGATATACTTGTTGGCTCGTATTCATTATCATCCCGAGTGTTTTAGGAGTTAAAAAACAACAACAACCTGAGAGTGAGAGTGAAACTGAGTCAACACGGCGTACACTTCAACGAGCGATTCAAATAAGATTGGTGAAGGTAAGCGTACATATAGCGGATATCAGATCTTTCTTTTTTCGCCAATTGCAATTTAAAATGTGTGTTATTTCTACCTAGCGATGTTTACATTCCATCCTAATTTTCTCGTCTCTTGTCTTGATTCATTGAAAACATGATAAGTTGATTGTAGTCGTTTCTCAAAACCAGTTTGCAAATGCGCATGCGTTATATTTCGTCCAATCACCATCGAGCCTCAAATGGCTGCGACCAGAGTGTCCTCGGGAGAGGGACCGAAACCGAGGAGCTCTGGGAACGAGAATCCGGTCAAACGGATTGATCCATGATCGATGATGTTGGACTGAATGTTTGATTGAAATCAAGCTTCATCCAACATCGTCCAACATGCCGGCATTTGCACCCGTCCAGCACGGTGGCCAAACGAGCCCCAACATTTTATGTCGGCTTTGATTCGATTCTTTGCAATTGTTTGAGAAAATAATAAAGATTATGAGTTGTTTATCACTTTGTGCTATTAATTGTCTCAACTGAAAGTATCTAAAAGGTGTGTTTTGGGGCTTCTAGATTGGCCGTAGTTCTCACGGCCTCGCTACGTCCCGACTACGTGTATAACGAAGGTAGTAAACGAAGGACATTTTTATCGTAAAATCGAATTTAATGAACAAAACACACACGAGGTTGATATAAGAAGACCTTTATGCATACCTTGGAGTATTTTCTTGGCAAAAATCGTATTCTAAGAAATGAAAATTGCTCATAGTCAACTCGGCAAAAATACAAGACACATGGGAGAAAAATTCACTTCGGACAGATTTTATCCCGAATCGTTACCAGGCCCCGCGCGCCCCTTAAACTCTGACTTTATGCGAACTCAGACATTCAAACAGTCGGCTGGAACTTGGTTTTTCGCTTCTGTCAATCAAATTCAAAACTCAAACAACTCAAAACTAAATACATTCTTCGACCAAATGATCCATAATTAGTCGGGCTTCCTGTGGAAGACCCGACTCTAAAATGCAGAGCGGTCGTCGTATTCTTCGTCTTTGGCTTCAAACCGCCAACTGGGTTCTACAGCGCATGGGCCCTGTGCCGGCCGCTAAGATAATCATCGAAGGCTCTAACAACATGATTTATCAATACGAGACTGATCGAGTCTTTATTCCCAAACCTTGTTGGAGGAAGTTTATGTCGTCTTGTTTTCAAAATAACCTCAATAATTCATAGAGATATGGATTTATCAATCCAGTACTAGTACTGCAAAGGGTTTAGAGATCTTCAGAACTTAGAATGAAGTGAGTTGATACACGCAGCCGGCGGTGAAGAGAACAGTTGTAAGCCGGTTTTCAGCCGACCGATATAAACCGTCAAGGTAAACCCATATTTACACTTCATCCAAACATTGTTTAATCACTCTGCGATGTCTAGTTTATGAATACGGTATTTGTATTTGTATGGATATATTTATGGTAACAAATAAACAATGTCATTGTCATTCATGACTAGCTGAGTTTGTGAAATCGCAGTACTTAAATTGCAAGGAAATCGAGCTCGAGTCACGCAACGACGAGGTCGACGAGCAACCAAACGCTGTTTTAATCGCACTAAAAGATATCTATATTTAGTTCAAATAGGCTACATTTCATTTAGAAGCCCGACTTCACGCTAGAAGAGCGTCTAGTTAAGCTCAAAATCATATTTGGTTTCCATTTGGTGGGTCTTCTGACTTTTATTTTTAAGTTTTCTGATTTTTTTATGTTGATTGAGAGAAGCGAAAAAAACAAATTATCAGTTAAGCCAACTGCATTAAAAGAAAATGTCTGAGTTCGCATAATACTTAGAATCGTAGTAAAGACCTTAAAAATGCACGTATTTTCATAATCGGCATTGATTATAAAGCCGAACTCAAAGAGGTGAGAGGCCGCCACAAACTAAAATCTCTGGAACTCAAAAGTAAAACACTGCATTGACGTGAAATCTTCCAAACAAATTTCATATGGTTATCTCAAAATCATCTTTTGGATTGTTAATGACGTCATGTGCTTGGGCTCCCTGTGTTGTCAATTATGGGATATTTACCTCTAGCTGTCAATCATCTCAGCGTAGTGTGCTATTCTGGGAATTAATTCAGGCATGCATGTTAATTACAAGGATATATAGCGTCCAAGATGATCTCGATCTAAGAAGTTCTATCATTCATCGATTCTATTCAGAAGGTAAAAAAGATTTCCATCAGTACATTTAATCTACTTTGTAACATGTGAAGGACTTGATTTATTGCGTGAAAGCGACTAAAATGCTTCTGTTTACAGTTAAAACTAACTTTGTCAGAAGATACTATACTAGCTCAGTTGAATGTTATAAAGACACTACTTTTAGTATATATATTAAAACCAGAGGACAATCCAGATTTCGATTTCAGACATATTTATTTGTCATTTATTAGCTAGACTAACGTAGTCTAGAATATATATGTATATTACTTTACCCGCCAACTTGCGTTACACCAAGCGTTTAATAATATTTTTGCATAAAATACGGAGTCAAGCTGGTTTTACACTGAATACAAATACAAATTTATACACGATTTAAGGCCTGGGTGATTACATTGTAAAGGATACCGGAATATTCCACTTATTTGAATGTGTCATTCGCCTTTAGTAACGTGAAATTCAAAGATTATGTCAATTTAGAAAAACATGCTATTCGTTACAGTTCTGCATATTATTCTCAGCGGTCTCACTCACTAGTATACTAACCCAGTACCGGTCAAACACCAAAAAATCTGACACCGCTATTTATTTACTTTTATGTGAAAGTCTAACACTAAGAATGTATTCAGGAGCATCTAAAGCCCAGTCTCTAAGGTGTTGTTACGTGTGATTGTATTTCGAAACGTTTATCAAGAGATAGCGCGAATTAAAGGCTGATTGCCGTCGTGCCCCCCGGAAAAAACCTGACACCAGATCCAATAATCTGAGTCAAAAACCTGACACCAAAAATCTGAAACCAGCTTCACTCTGGTCTACATTCACTATCACTTTTCACTTAATTGGTAAAATAAAATTATGGTTCTTTGAACTGGAACCGTTAGCCGCACGGCTCTAGTATTCTGCTTATCGTTTCTTTCGTAAGTTATCCTAAAATTTACCCGCCAAGACATGAAAATGCCACTTGCGAATTAAATATACTTACAGCATAGGTTTCGAAACCTTACCGGCCTTTACCTCGTAACAAGACGCCTTCGTGGCGAACGACGTCGTTCGTCTTGTTATGGTGACAACGAAGACGAACGTAACACAGGAAAAAATCCAAGGATTCCAAGGTTGGTATATCATTGGTATATCATTGGTATATCATTGGTATATCATTGGTATATTTCAAGATATACCAACATTGGAAAAATGGTTACATATTCCAACATTGGTATGTTATTTCTGATTTTCCAATGTTGGGATATCAAATATAGTATACCAAGCATGGAATATCATTGGTATTTTAATGGTATATTAAATTAAATATTACAATGTTGGACAATTAAACTAAAAAACAAACTTGGCTTTTCTGTGGTACATTATATTCCTTTATAGTTTCCCATGGTTGGAATTTTATTTCTTCTTGATTTTCCAATGCTGGTAAATGATTACATTATGGTTTTCCATGTTTGATTCCATCTGGGCAATATAATGGTACATGATTGAATTTATGGCTGTATAAATAAATAGGAGACAAGAAAATTCAGAAACTTGTAAATAGAACTTGACATTTTTATTGTACTGCTGTACTAAGTCATGTCTTACAAAAAAATGTAATTAACTTACAAATAATGTACACATATGATAATAACCCATACCGAAATATAAGGCCTTTGGCACACAATTGTGGCCGGGCCTATGGCGGGAATTTGATTTTTCAAGAAATTTTCAGTCAAATTCCCTTCCCATGGGCTAAAAGGAAAGGTCAAATGTGGTAAAACATTGTATACCCAGGGCAAAATGTCCCTCATTTTGCGTCGAGAGACATAGTTTGTATAAACCCATTTGTCAGTTTTGAAAAATACAACAAAGCAAAAAAAGATCATCAAAACCCAAACTTCAGTTATTGAGGTCCACACTTGGACCAGATTGAGGTGTTCAAACCACATCAGTTTCACTTCTTCTCTTGTCAAAAGTACCATTCTTGATACAACATCAATACTGATTTCATCGGAAGGAATACCCTTGTACTGTTTTAATAAACCGATAGACTGTCACCAGGAGCCCATAAGTAGGAGCGTCCATGCTCCATATTGGGTCTATGTCACAGCGTTTTCACAAGTGTGGTTATTTTTAGAACAGTTTTTCCGCGAAAGAAGGTCATTTGACCAATCAGAGAACGTTTCTGGTATAACGGTTTCATTTCCGGTTTCACTACAAAAATAAAATGGCGGACAGACCCGAATAAATGTACAAATAAAAGTCAGAATTATCCAGTTTTCCTTGTGTCTGATTCCTAATTTTATCATACCAACAACTTCCCGGAATTCCATAGGCCGCTACTTTGAACCTTGACCTAAAATTCTAGACTGCGTTTCCCGAACGAAGTGAACTTACAGGATTTGAATTGAAGTGATGGCCAGGCGATTTCGTGGCAGAGTTTCGAGGATAGATAATGTGAACGCGTGTTTTCTGATCAGAAATATCAGTTCATGTTAACTTCACGGAGAAATACAAACGTATTATGGAGCGTTGTGTCTCTGAAACGTTAGAAAATCAAAGTTAAAGTCAAGTAAGGTGCATTGAAAGCGATAGTTCTAGCTTCGCGAGCACATGGTCATGTTGATGCCGATGGTTCAAAGCACGGCTTACTTCAACCAGTCAAAAACCTCTTACTGCGATTCTCAATGAAAGTCAGAAGACCCACTGACCAAATGGAAACCAAATATGATTTTGAGCTAAATTATGGATCATTTGGTCGAAGAATATGTATTTAGTTTTGAATTCGTTTGAGTTTTGAATTTGATTACTAGAGTAATTGACAAGTCCAGCCGACTGTTTGAATGTCTGAGTTCGCATAATACTGAGTACCGCAGTAAGAAGGTCACTGAATGTTTAAAAACAAAGTAATTTTGAGTCATTTTTGCTCAACTTTTATATATTGACAGTGAAGCGTGCATGTGTAAATTAAACATCAAAACTTGAATGAAGCGTGTTTTTATTAAGTATATTTCAAATCAGACTCACAAAAAATATTCACAATCCATTTTTAAGTCATTTTAGGTAACAGAAAAGACACAACAAACACGCTTACTTTCACCAATCTTATTTGTAATCTAGTTGATTCACTCGTGACTCGTCCTGTCGCGGCTCATCATGCAGTTTCAGCGAATTTGCTTTTGAATCAGTAGCCTTGTCTTCAAACTCCACAACGATAATTACAAGATACCACTAAACCACATCCAAGACATAAATTGAATTCACTTTCTGACGAAATATATAGCCGTTTAGACGAAAATATGTCTTTGAAAGTCTTCGGCTTAAATTTGCATCCATACGCTACAACTTTGTACAACAACAGCTTCTCAGTCGGTCACTTCGTGTTCGAGTTCTTCGAACCACTTGCTTTGGATGCCTTTAGAAGCAGAATCGTCACCACTATCACTTTCAATTGATTCTGATGACTCAATACTGCTCTCACTATCACTAGACGATTCGTAGTTTAGTTCACTTGAAGAATACTCTTTGTCGCTATCGGATGCCATCTTTATTTTACCTGCCATCTCATCAAAATTCATAAAAAACGTCATACCTGAAACGTTCTCTGATTGGTCAAAATTCGCGGGAAAACTGTTCTAAAAATAACCACACTTGTGAAAATGCTGTGACACTATCCAATACCGTATGGACGCTCCTACTTATGGGCTCCTGCTGTCACGAATTATGTAAAGTACGAACATTTGACGTCGACTGAAATAACATTTGAGTATTTTTACTCACCGGCCTACGATACTCAATTAATAATACCATTCTTCTGCTGTGCTGTAAACTTGATCACATGAGTCTGATCACGTCCGTGTTGAAATCATGCTTTGATCCGGCAGTTGTTTCACCGCAGAAATTTTAATTTTACTTGTAATTTTACTTTTCAAATTTCCCCTACCCCGGGCAAGTGTTTAATCAAAATCCCAGCCCACGGATAGCACATCTAGTAAAATCCCCGCCATAGGCCCGGCCCCCCCCCCCCCCCCCCCCCCCGCCGGCTTAACATTGATAGGTGCATAAGCTTATGACTTAAATGTGTTTCTGTTTTGATCTATGTCAGCTTACCAAAGTGTTTTCATGGCCAATGTGTATAAATGTTGAGTCTTGTAAAACTAGACCATGCAATTCAACCCTGGTGAATATTTTGCAGTCATCATAAAACTCTTTGATCTCTGACTCTGTTGTACAGTAGCTAAAACTACCTGAAAATGAATATAAGCTTAAATTGAAAAAAGTTCACAACTCTGAAACTACAAACACCAACAATTAAACTTGTTCTTAAAATGTTGAATGACTGAAGTTGTCTTTACAATTACGAACATTGCTCAAGTGGTGTAATATTAACTATAACTACAGTACTTACATATTTAATCTGAAAAGTTTAAAACTTTAAGAAGTGTAAGAAGAATATCAAAAACATGACTATAAATAGTGCATACTTACAGGCAAAATAGAGTTAAATACAACAATGAAAAGGATTAAAATACAATGCTTATAGTTTTAGCTTTCAAACTAAGCTATAATAAATAACACACAACAATAAAAACTCTACCTTTTTCTAAGCCTTTGTCATGTCTAACGAAAGTCTTCAGTCAGCTGCCATCTTGTCACGTTTGTGAACAACAGCGGTTTTACCGTGAAAAACAGCTTTCTTCTATGAATTTCCTACAGAAAAGAAGATATTAACAATGGACAACACTTTATAGTTTACTTTAACACAAAATAGAATGTTTTTACTTACCAAAAAGATGCATAAACGTGTTTTTTGTCTTTGAGTTTGAAGAAAAACAAGCGAAATTTGCCAACTGCCTCAATTTCCCCCCGCTCTTTACCGATAGTCACGTGACCTTATGTGTGTAACTGCTGACCAAAATTAGCATGATCATAAATACTGGATTGCTGCAGTCAAATAAACATAATATATGGTGTGTATTTTGCTGAATAGTTTAAGCAGTAAGTATGAAGCTAGGTAAAGTAATTTAATACGTTTTAATCCAAAGTGAAATAAGTTAATTTCATGTGAAAAATAATGTTTTAATTACCAATGATTTTCCAATAAGAATTTCCAACCTTGTGTCTTACTCTATAAGTTAATATACCAATGATTTCCTGATAAATATATATTTCCATGCAACCTTGGTATTTTTGTTACTGATAATTTACCAACGATTTTCAAAAAAATTTCCAACCTTGGTGTATTTGTGTCTATAATATACCAATGATTTCCCAATAAATTTCCGACCTTGGTATTTTTATTTATAACATACCAATGATTTACCAATAAATTTCCAACCTTGGCATATTTGTTTATGATATGCCAATGATATACCAATGATTTACCAATAAAGGTACAATATACCAATGATATACCAATATTGGTATGTCTAAATGATGATATACCAATGATTTACCACCTTGGAATCTTTGGATTTTTTCCTGTGTAACTTTTGTAATGAAAACAATACTCTTGTCGCTTTATGTCGAAATGACTGAACATAGTTTTATGCTTGGAAATGCTTATTACAGGCAAAGAGGATTTCACTTCATGAATTTGTAGGCCCATGGATAAGAAGTACGGATGTTGATTGTTGTGATACATGGCGCGCGAAATTCAAAACATTCTTCGGTACGCGTGGTGCGAATGAAAATCGTATAGATAACTACCGAATACGAAAAATATTGACACGTCCGTCTATTATAACTGTTTTAGACGTAAATTTACAATTTGCTTCATTGACTTTGCGGTGGAAATGTGACTTTATTAAGATAATTATTTCACCCCGTTGTTCAGCCATGTTCAACCATTGTCCGCCATATTCAAGCTCATTATTATTCAAAAAATTGTGGGCGGAGCAATGCCCTTTTATAGTGCGCCCTCGTGTTTATACCTAACCAACTAAGCCACGAAGGCAATTCGGTTGGTTGCAACCCTTTTTCTGTTATATTTAAACAATGTTAGCCATTACAAAAATGGGCAGGGGACTGGGACCAAGTCCGTAAAACTAATTCAATAAGAAACTAGCAAAAGTGGGCATCATTTTCTGACAGAGCAGATCAAACTTAGCTAATCTGGAAAGTTTGGTGAACTTTGGCTTAATATTGACGATGCTAGAGGGCATCAAAGATGTACATTTTCCCATACAAACTCTTCATTTTTTTTACGTTGTCTACCCAAACCGTATGGTTCACTGTAAATTTCAAAATTTCAAAAGTTTATAATTCCGACAGAATTCACTCAAATCACATCAAACTTTGCACATATGATAATTTCAACATGTTGTTTCATGTCATTAATTTCGTAATTACATTAATTCTAATAAACACGTTCCCAGTCCCCTGCTCTTTTTTGTAATGGCCAAACCTGGGCACGACTAATTAGCTGTCAGTGTTTATTAGATGCAAAGAAACAAAAGAAAACAAAAGAGTGTCTAATAGTGTGTACTGATGTAGTTAGTAATGCCCAGGTTTATTGGAATCACTCTATATGCTATATATAATCTACACCTATTTCAAATAACGTTGTCGCGTTCAAAGCAACAAGCGTCAAGACCGAAGTGAATGCTGGTTTTGTGTTGGCAATTATTTAAATCACGATTGTTTCTATAAGGACTAATGACAAAATGTGAACATTTCCACGTGCTTGTTTGCATATCACACTTCGTTCCATAGAAAATGGGTCTGATTTAAATAATTTGCGCCAACACAAGACCAGCATGCACATGCTTATGTCGCTAGTGAGGACCAGGCTTCACGAAGACAATACGAATGAATTTGAGTGAACTAATTTGAATCTGAATAGTCGTTCCCCTGAGAGTTCCCGTACACCACGATACTACCACGACGGCCTACATTTTTAGACTCGGGCCTTCCACAAGAAGAAGCCCGAGTAATTAGAACGCTTTTGTTTCACACTTGAAAGAAAATGCCTTCTAAAACTTATCCTAAACTATAATTTTGTGATTTCTTTATTTATTTCATCAGACAGAGAATCGATGCGATCTCGTGACCTTTGCTCAGAAAATATTGAAAAAAACCCATGAACAAACAACTTTCAACTGCAGCTGAGTAAGTAGAGAGATACACTGAAGAACGAGAATCACAATGAATCAAGATGTTCTGGACGAAATTGGCCGCACCATCATCTTCGCATGCGTATTTGGAGCTGCCGCCATCTTTTTATATATACAATATCAACGTAGTAAATGTTGTAAGTTACGAATCATCAATCATAATCATCTTTCAGCTGTGTTATATCCAAAGCAGTGGCGATGTGTAAGTGTCGTGGGTTTGGACGCGAATGAGAACCGGGTTCTGCTAGATCCTCAGCAGTGGTATTTAAAGGCCAGTGGAAGTGGTTGGCAATCCCGCGTAGCCGCCAGTGACAATAAGATACTCGAATGTTCTTACTTTTTTGATGAGCCTGGGACATACATGCTTCAAGTGAAGTCCAACAATGATGCTCTAAATGACATCGAGGTTCCTCATTCGTTTTCAGTTGAGGTTGCTTCGCCTCCGTTGGATCCACAAAGATGTGCTGTATTTAATACAGAAGAGAATGTAGTTGTTGCTGGGCAGAGCTTTCGCCTGAAGTTAAGCCTCGTTGATATTTTTGGAAATCCTTTGGCTTTAAAGGAAATCAAAGATGAGATTGTGGACAGAATTCGGTTGAAAACTCTTGATCACTCAAGTGAAAACACTATAGAAATGTTGACAGTTTCTTTACCTGACGATGCCAATCTCAGCGATTGCTATCTGGAGTGTCAGCCTCTGATAGCAGGCAACCGGGAGATCACTGTCTATATAGACGGAGTAGAGGTGGGGAATGGACCGTTACTTGAATTAACCGTTGAACCAGGACCATTGGTATCTCTACGAATCACCAATCATAATCATCCTTCAGCTGTGTTATATCCAAAGCAGTGGCGAAGTGTAAGTGTGGTGGGTTTGGACACGTATGGGAACCGGGTTCTTCTAGATCCTGAGCAGTGGTGTTTAAAGCCCCGTGGAAGTGGTTTGCATCAAGGTACCCTCCTAGCCGCCAGTGACATAAACACACTCGAATGTCGTTACTTATTTGATGAGCCTGGAGCGTACATGGTTCAAGTGAAGTCTGTCGATGATGCTCTAAATGACATCAAGGTTCCTGATTCGTTTTCTGTTGAGGTTGCTTCTCCTCCGTTGGACCCACAAAGATGTGCTGTATTTATAGATCAGCAAGATGAATACTTCTATTGGTCTTCGCCGCTGCAACTTGTCTGCAAGAAGATTCCTCGACGGAAACTCACCGGTGATGATCACGTGAATGTCCACAATATCAACCGCGTTTTAGACACAACGTTTCCGGAACTAAGCGAACGAATAGATTACGATGACAGTCAGGGCGAAGATCAAGATTCTGTGGTACGTTTTCACCAGAATTACAGAGTTACTGTAATCAATAAAACCTTTGAACTTGTTTCCTTACTCGTTGAGAGTATTCACTATCGAGACCATGCCAACAAGTTTAATGAAAGCCGAAAAGAATGGAAAGCCAAAGCGACGGATGCATACAAGAGCACAATGCATGATGAAGCACGAGAATGTAGTGCCACAAAAGAGAAATACGCCAAGCTAATGAATGAATGTCACAGGAAAGCATCTGATGCAATCTTCCATTTTTACAATTATGGTCGTTCTGACAGTGAGATTGATCTCCATGGACAACTGGTGGCCAACGAGGATGAATTACGCGCCTATGGAAACCGTCTCCTCAGGAAGAAAGACAAAACTGAAGTCGAGCGCATCATCGAGAAGGAACGCAATGAGATGGATGAGGCTATTCGTCGCCTTGGAAACATTAATGTTGACGAGACACGCGAGGGTCGTGATTGGCTGGAGATCATCGTTGGAGCAGGTCATCACTCACGTGACCAACGCCAAAAAATTCGACCAAAAGTGGAACAGTTTCTCAAAGAACGGAATCGCTCCTTCATCGAGTCCAATAAAGGAGCCTTGCTGATCACGTATCGTGAGTACAATGGAAGAGAACCATGCTACGCCACCTTTTACTGTAAGAAGTGCAACAAGGTCTGGGAGAGTCACACAAGCTGGAAGGGAATGTGGCAGAAGTGTTTTAGATGCGATAAGAATGGAAAGGATTCCAAATGCTATCCATTTAAACTAAGGTCTGAATCGACTTCAAGAAGACGCACAAACTACAGAGGGAGTAGTTCTATGGTTTTCACACATGAAGACCACGTGAGACTGTGCCAAAAATGTCAGGAATCCGGTGGAAACTGTGGTATTTAGTTCTGTCAAGAGACCATTAATGTTGATGTGATGGTCTCTTGGTTCTGTGAAATATACAAGACCGAAAGGAATCATGGGTAATGTTATCTTAAAGAGTTACGAAGTACCTACCTTTGGTCGTAACCATGGTGACTTGTGATGTCTCTGCTAACACTACTAATGTTCGTTGTTGATGAAGTACCTTTTGTCACAACGATGGTGAATTGTGATGTCTCTGCTAACACTACTAATGTTCGTTGGTGATGAAGTACCTTTTGTCACAACGATGGTGACTTGTGATGTCTCTGCTAACACTACTAATGTTCGTTGTTGATGAAGTACCTTTTGTCACAACGATGGTGACTTGTGATGTCTCTGCTAACACTAGTAATGTTCGTTGGTGATGAAGTATACCTTTTGTCACAACGATGGTGACTTGTGATGTCTCTGCTAACACTACTAATGTTCATTGGTGATGAAGTACTTTTTGTTTCAACGATGGTGACTTGTGATGTCTCTGCTAACACTACTAATGTTCGTTGGTGATGAAGTACCTTTTGTCACAACGATGGTGACTTGTGATGTCTCTGCTAACACTACTAATGTTCGTTGGTGATGAAGTACCTTTTGTCACAACGATGGTGACTTGTGATATCTCTGCTAACACTACTAATGTTCGTTGGTGATGAAGTACCTTTTGTCACAACGATGGTGACTTGTGATGTCTCTGCTAACACTACTAATGTTCGTTGGTGATGAAGTACCTATTGTCACAACGATGGTGACTTGTGATGTCTCTGCTAACACTACTAATGTTCGTTGTTGATGAAGTACCTTTTGTCACAACGATGGTGAATTGTGATGTCTCTGCTAACACTACTAATGTTCGTTGGTGATGAAGTACCTTTTGTCACAACGATGGTGACTTGTGATGTCTCTGCTAACACTACTAATGTTCGTTGGTGATGAAGTACCTTTTGTCACAACGATGGTGACTTGTGATATCTCTGCTAACACTACTAATGTTCGTTGGTGATGAAGTACCTTTTGTCACAACGATGGTGACTTGTGATGATGTCTCTGCTAACACTACTAATGTTCGTTGGTGATGAAGAAGTACCTGACTTTGTCACAACGATGGTGACTTGTGATGTCTCTGCTAACACTACTGATGTTCGTTGGTGATGAAGTACCTTTTGTCACAACGATGGTGACTTGTGATATCTCTGCTAACTACTACTACTAATGTTCGTTGTGTGATGAAGTACCTTTTGTCACAACGATGGTGACTTGTGATGTCTCTCTGCTAACACTACTAATGTTCGTTGGTGATGAAGTATCTTTTGTCACAACGATGGTGACTTAACACTACTAATGTTAAAGGCCATGTAAACACAAAAATATGACTTATTTTGCACAAACGTTGAAAGGTCTCTGGAAAACGAAAATATGGTATTTTTTCGATTTCGAAGTGGAATGATGCGAAACTGACGACATTGGTCATTCTTGAAAAATCACTTCCGGTAAATTGTCGCGACGTCACCGGTGGTCATTCTAAGGTTGTCAGAGAGAAAGGTGATAGGAGAATGGTCATTCTAAGTTTGTCAGAGAGAAAGGTGATAGGAGATAGAAGAATGGTCATTCTAAGGTTGTCAGAGAGAAAGGTGATAGGAGATAGAAGAATGGTCGTTCTAAGGTTGTCAGAGAGAAAGGTGATAGGAGATAGGAGAATGGTCATTCTAAGTTTGTCAGAGAGAAAGGTGATAGGAGATAGGAGAATGGTCATTCTAAGACTAGATGGAACTATTGATTTGTGTATGCATGTATACTCCTATTTCAAAACGTACACGTTGGCATCTAAAATCTAAGACCGAGAGGGATTGTGGGTATGAGTTGTGATCTATCTTGTAATTATTAGAATTGCTGGTTTGCAATCAATTCCTGGAGGTTTGAAGTATATACAAAGACGAAGCGGCCATGTTGGTGGTACACTAAGAGAAACAAATGAGGAATACTTTGTTATCGGGAGCCAACATGGCCGCCATGACGTCACATGCAAACCAGCAATATGCCACGACCTTTAGGCGAAGACCTGTATTGGCGAATAGTGTCGCTACGAGTGTTTTTAGGTCACAGATTGAGATTCCAGATGCCAACGTTTTTTTTGAAATAGGTATATGCAAATAACCGGCTGACAATTTAGTTCATAAATCTTTCAGTTGAATAATATCAAGAGACCGGAATTATTATTTTTCTCCCGGAAGTCAGATTTCGCTGACGTGTGCTCTCACCTTCCTGTTACTAAAAATAGATTTAGCGCCACGAGCATGGGCCACACATCATCCCGCGCGATTCGCTCTTAGTATTATGGTCTCTTGATAATATATAGTAATGTGGAGGATAATCATCCTTCCTTGCAGCCGGGGGCTGAATGAGGGTTTATCATGTAATTTCAAAACTCATAGGACAAAAAAATGATTATCATAGCTGGAAAGAGCTCGTTGAAATGAGTAAAAATGTGAAGTTTGGAAAAGATCGCTTCACAAATTGCGAAGATATGAATTTTCAAAAATCGAAATTATATATACGGAAAACCTTTGGAAATTTACACTTGGAGGCAACTCTTGCCTACCAACAAAGGTTTTTCATACAAAATTTCGATTATTGAAAATTTATATCTTCGCAATTTGTGAAGCGATCTTTTCCAAACTTCACATTTTTACTAATTTCAACGTGCTCTTTCCAGCTGTGATAATCATTTTTTTGTCCTATGAGTTTTGAAATTACATGATAAACCCTCATTACGCGAAGGACGCAGTTCAACGTGGTCGAGTCGAAGCCATATAAAGGCGCACTATGCTGCCACCATACGACCCATGTCTGACCACGGAGCACAGTTCAGATCGAAATATTGCATGTTCCTTTTTATTGAGGGAGGAAAACCAGTTGTTGAGTAATTACCAGAACGAAACTAAAATAGACTAATTTCAACTGACCCATGTAACAGTCAGCTTTAATCTTAGAATGACCATTCTCCTATCACCTGTTTCTCTCATTGACAACCTTAGAATGACCATTCTCCTATCACCTGTTTCTTTCATTGACAACCTTAGCATGACCATTCTCCTATCTTCACCTTTCTCTCTGACGACCTTAGAATGACCATTCTTCCATATTATCTCCTATCACCTTTCTCTCTCTAACAACCCTTAGAATGACCATTCTCCTATCACCCGTTTCTTTCATTGACAACCTATAGCTATCTACACTCAAAAGGATACAGGAACTAGGAAGTTGAACTAGTGATGTCCCTCAAGTTACGATACTCGGTATTGCAACACTTCCTACTCGTAAAAACGACTCGATTATAGATTTTACAACCTTGCATTGTCATTATTCAAAGCTCCTTTCAAAACCAAACGCATAAACTCAATATTACTTTGCGAAACGGTCGATGTGTATTCATTTGGACACACCCTCGGGGTACGTTAAAGAAAATTATCCGTATTGCCCAGACGTTCGCTTAGCGTTGGGGGCACTGGAGAGGTTCCGTTTATGGTGCACGTGATAAAAAGATAGATCTATCACGCGAGGTCATGTCAGTGTAGTTCTCGCTACGACGGTTATTATTTAGATGACATCACATGCATCCAAATAATATATATATTCTCTATATATTACCTGTATGTATTACTTGTATTACCTATGATAACCAGTATTACCTGTACTACCAGTATTACCTGTACTACCTATGATAACCTGTATTACCTGTACTACCAGTATTACCTGTTCTACCAGTATTACTATTACTTGTATTACCTATGATAACCTGTATTACCTGTACTACCAGTATTACCTGTTCTACCAGTATTACCTGTATTACTTGTATGATAACCTGTATTACCTGTACTACCAGTATTACCTGTACTTGTATTACCTATGATAACCTGTATTACCTGTATTACCTGTACTACCAGTATTACCTGTATTACTTGTATTACCTATGATAACCTGTATTACCTGTATTACCTGTACTACCAGTATTACCTGTATTACTTGTATTACCTATGATAACCTGTATTACCTGTACTACCAGTTTTTATTTACCTGTTCTACCAGTATTACCTGTATTACCTATGATATGATAATCAGTTTTACCTGTACACGTACTCTTGTAATACCTGTATATTACCAGTATACCTATGATTTCTGCAGAGTCTAGGTTGACAAGAGATCGACGACATTTCAAAGTTCCCAAAGATTTTAATCAACTGAATATAACATCTGTCAAATACAGTAAGAAACTAGCTAGAGGTTAGAGTCACTGTATCCTTGACGATTACAACTTTATTCTTGCTTCTTCATAACTCTTCACGATCAGGCTGTCGTGTCACAAAGCACACGCATAACTTACGAGTACGTACTCGTAAACCCTTCGTAACATACTCGTAAACTAGTACGTAAACCCTTCATAACTTACGAGTATGTACTCGTAAACTCTTCGTAGCATACTCGTAAACTAGTACATAAACCCTTCGTAACTTACGAGTACGTACTCGTAAACCCTTCGTAACATACTCGTAAACTCGTACGTAAACCCTTCGTAACTTACGAGTACGTACTCGTAAACCCTTCGTAACATACTCGTAAACTAGTACGTAAACCCTTCGTAACTTACGAGTACGTACTCGTAAACCCTTCGTAAACATACTCGTAAACTAGTACGTAAACCCTTCGTAACTTACGAGTACGTACTCGTAAACCCTTCGTAACATACTCGTAAACTAGTACGTAAACCCTTCGTAACATACGAGTACGTACTCATAAACCCTTCGTAACATACTCGTAAACTAGTACGTAAACCCTTCGTATCTTACGAGTACGTACTCGTAAACCCTTCGTAACATACTCGTAAACTAGTACGTAAACCCTTCGTAACTTACGAGTACGTACTCGTAAACCCTTCGTAACATACTCGTAAACTAGTACGTAAACCCTTCGTAACTTACGAGTACGTACTCGTAAACCCTTCGTAACATACTCGTAAACTCGTACGTAAACCCTTCGTAACTTACGAGTACGTACTCGTAAACCCTTCGTAACATACTCGTAAACTAGTACGTAAACCCTTCGTATCTTACGAGTACGTACTCGTAAACCCTTCGTAACATACTCGTAAACTAGTACGTAAACCCTTTGTAACTTACGAGTACGTACTCGTAAACCCTTCGTAACATACTCGTAAACTAGTACGTAAACTCTTCGTAACATACGAGTACGTACTCGTAAACCCTTCGTAACATACTCGTAAACTAGTACGTAAACCCTTCGTATCTTACGAGTACGTACTCGTAAACCCTTCGTAACATACTCGTAAACTAGTACGTAAACCCTTCGTAACTTACGAGTACGTACTCGTAAACCCTTCGTAACATACTCGTAAACTTGTACGTAAAATCTTCGTAACATACGAGTACGTACTCGTAAACCCTTCGTAACATACTCGTAAACTAGTACGTAAACCCTTCGTAACTTACGAGTACGTACTCGTAAACCCTTCGTAACATACTCGTAAACTAGTACGTAAACCCTTCGTAACATACGAGTACGTACTCGTAAACCCTTCGTAACATACTCGTAAACTAGTACGTAAACCCTTAGTAACTTACGAGTACGTACTCGTAAACCCTTCGTAACATACTCGTAAACTCGTACGTAAACCCTTCGTAACTTACGAGTACGTACTCGTAAACCCTTCGTAACATACTCGTAAACTAGTACGTAAACCCTTCGTAACTTACGAGTACGTACTCGTAAACCCTTCGTAACATACTCGTAAACTAGTACGTAAACCCTTCGTAACTTACGAGTACGTACTCGTAAACCCTTCGTAACATACTCGTAAACTAGTACGTAAACCCTTCGTAACTTACGAGTACGTACTCGTAAACCCTTCGTAACATACTCGTAAACTAGTACGTAAACCCTTCGTATCTTACGAGTACGTACTCGTAAACCCTTCGTAACATACTCGTAAACTCGTACGTAAACCCTTCGTAACTTACGAGTACGTACTCGTAAACCCTTCGTAACATACTCGTAAACTCGTACGTAAACCCTTCGTAACTTACGAGTACGTACTCGTAAACCCTTCGTAACATACTCGTAAACTAGTACGTAAACCCTTCGTATCTTACGAGTACGTACTCGTAAACCCTTCGTAACATACTCGTAAACTAGTACGTAAACCCTTCGTAACTTACGAGTACGTACTCGTAAACCCTTCGTAACATACTCGTAAACTAGTACGTAAACCCTTCGTAACTTACGAGTACGTACGTACTCGTAAACCCTTCGTAACATACTCGTAAACTTGTACGTAAAATCTTCGTAACTTACGAGTACGTACTCGTAAACCCTTCGTAACATACTCGTAAACTAGTACGTAAACCCTTCGTAACTTACGAGTACGTACTCGTAAACCCTTCGTAACATACTCGTAAACTAGTACGTAAACCCCTCGTAACATACGAGTACGTACTCGTAAACCCTTCGTAACATACTCGTAAACTCGTACGTAAACCCTTCGTATCTTACGAGTACGTACTCGTAAACCCTTCGTAACATACTCGTAAACTAGTACATAAACCCTTCGTAACTTACGAGTACGTACTCGTAAACCCTTCGTAACATACTCGTAAACTCGTACGTAAACCCTTCGTAACTTACGAGTACGTACTCGTAAACCCTTCGTAACATACTCGTAAACTAGTACGTAAACCCTTCGTAACTTACGAGTACGTACTCGTAAACCCTTCGTAACATACTCGTAAACTAGTACGTAAACCCTTCGTAACATACGAGTACGTACTCGTAAACCCTTCGTAACATACTCGTAAACTTGTACGTAAAATCTTCGTAACTTACGAGTACGTACTCGTAAACCCTTCGTAACATACTCGTAAACTTGTACGTAAAATCTTCGTAACTTACGAGTACGTACTCGTAAACCCTTCGTAACATACTCGTAAACTAGTACGTAAACCCTTCATAACTTACGAGTATGTACTCGTAAACCCTTCGTAACATACTCGTAAACTAGTACATAAACCCTTCGTAACTTACGAGTACGTACTCGTAAACCCTTCGTAACATACTCGTAAACTAGTACGTAAACTCTTCGTAACTTACGAGTACGTACTCGTAAACCCTTCGTAACATACTCGTAAACTAGTACGTAAACCCTTCGTAACTTACGAGTACGTACTCGTAAACCCTTCGTAACATACTCGTAAACTAGTACGTAAACCCTTCGTAACTTACGAGTACGTACTCGTAAACCCTTCGTAACATACTCGTAAACTAGTACGTAAACTCTTCGTAACTTACGAGTACGTACTCGTAAACCCTTCGTAACATACTCGTAAACTAGTACGTAAACCCTTCGTAACTTACGAGTACGTACTCGTAAACCCTTCGTAACATACTCGTAAACTAGTACGTAAACCCTTCGTAACTTACGAGTATGTACTCGTAAACCCTTCGTAACATACTCGTAAACTAGTACATAAACCCTTCGTAACTTACGAGTACGTACTCGTAAACCCTTCGTAACATACTCGTAAACTAGTACGTAAACTCTTCGTAACTTACGAGTACGTACTCGTAAACCCTTCGTAACATACTCGTAAACTAGTACGTAAACCCTTCGTAACTTACGAGTACGTACTCGTAAACCCTTCGTAACATACTCGTAAACTTGTACGTAAAATCTTCGTAACTTATGAGTACGTACTCGTAAACCCTTCGTAACATACTCGTAAACTAGTACGTAAACCCTTCGTAACTTACGAGTACGTACTCGTAAACCCTTCGTAACATACTCGTAAACTTGTACGTAAAATCTTCGTAACTTATGAGTACGTACTCGTAAACCCTTCGTAACATACTCGTAAACTTGTACGTAAAATCTTCGTAACTTACGAGTACGTACTCGTAAACCCTTCGTAACATACTCGTAAACTCGTACGTAAACCCTTCGTAACTTACGAGTACGTACTCGTAAACCCTTCGTAACATACTCGTAAACTAGTACGTAAACCCTTCGTAACTTACGAGTACGTACTCGTAAACCCTTCGTAACATACTCGTAAACTTGTACGTAAAATCTTCGTAACTTATATACAAGTTTGATGCATCAGTTTTACAAACGGTGTACGTAACTTACACTTTACTTCAAGGTATCGCGTAATTAAAGTCGTTATACGTAAAAGCACTCGTACGTTATGTCTACTACGTGTAACATCTGCCTGATGCAGCATAGTACTTTAGCTGTGTAAATTGTTACCGTCGATTCTCAGCCAACCAGTTTGACGAATGAAATTACTGACGTTCATCATTCTTAAGAAACAAATGGGCAAATAAAGGAAGGTAACACAAGAAACTGGGCTGATTTGTGCAATCTGTTGGTCTTGGTCCCAGGACTCAAAGTGCCATTACTGCTCACGGCCACCAATGTGTCGTAGAACACTCGACGATAGAACTTAAAAGATGCAAAAGTCGAGTAACCATTGCTTTCCATACGTTCTAAAAACATTGCTTCCTCTCCTGAAGTTTGCTGCCGAGAGAGAATGAAAAATAACGAATGTTAATTCAAATAGAGGAGAAGTTTATATACAAAAATAATGCACGCTGAGGTCTTGAAAGATGCTAGTCAGGGATGCACGGAGAGTCATCTTCTATTCGCTTTATAATAAAAAACAGGTTTTCTGCTCTATTTTCGCTGCTCCGTGCTTCTATAACATAATAATACACGCTCAGCAACCAATCAAAGCGCACGTTCTTGGGAGGTACACATAGTTTATATTATACTAAATATACTGATTCCTTCCAAGACGCTACAAATGAAGCCATTTGGATAAACTAGAAATAGCGCTTTATAAATTTATTATTATTATAATTATATTATAATAATAATAATAATAATATATAATAATAATAATAATAATAATAATAATTATTATTATTATTATTATTATTATTATTATTATTATTTGCCTTGCCACATTTAATTTCATGTTCATTTCATCTCGAGATTTTAGTTTTCAAAATGCATTCCAAATTTTGTCTTTTTTTTTCAAACTAATTTGTTTTTATTTTCCCCGAGGCAAAGAGATTGATCATTACTGAATAAGCCTTACCGTAGAGTAGACAACGCCACTCCTATTCATAGCCAGATATCGGCCACTTGACACGCCTCGTATCATCTTCACTCCCCTACCAACTGACAGCAGCTCCATACTCACTGGAAAAACATAAGTTTATATTTTAACTGCATGGACTAATTTGAGTTGTATAAAAAGGCGATAGCGCAAAAGTCTTACCAGATTTCCTTGAGCAATCCTCAGTTCCGCTAACTTTGCCGTTCTTGTCTATCTGTAAAGTCATGGTTGTTCTGCTGTATAACTTCACTGTTGGTAATTTCGCTGAGGTGATACGATGCAACAGAGCCGCACTGGGGTTTACAGAAAGACTTAGACGCTTCCCTGGTACAAGGCTAAGAGATTCTATCTCAGTAAACACGCTAACTAAGTAGAGCAGGATGGCTAGATTGACTGACACCTAAAAGTAAGAAAATACAAGCATATTTAGATTCACTAAAGTTTTTAACACCAAGGTGTAAGAAAGATGTCTTGCCTTCGCCATTATAGACAATGCTTAGAGAAAATCCAGTCCCAAATATGACGAAAGACAGTTTTCAAGCTTTATGGCTGGCTATTCTTTGTGCTCATGCAGCTTTATTTATAGCCAGACAGTCTACAAGAAAAGCTAGCCATATTGCCAAATGTGTGAAGGCGGGAACGCCACCTCAATTAGGCGGGGGATATTCGGATCGAATACTACAAAACAAAATATCCTTAATTGCATTGCCGTTTGTTTTGAGTTTAGAAAATTGTGTAATATGTATATCAGTACATGGGCTAATATCGGGTATAAGTCCTTTACATAAAAACATGAATTTATAACCAAAAATATCGTTAAAAACATAACAGGTTTTTCCGTCCAAGTTGGCAAGTCTAATCAGTTTTTTTTTTAACAAGAAGTTCAGTTCTAACTGAGTTCTATGAAACTAGATGACAACCTGTGCGGTCATTAGCTCGTTGTTGAGGCGCGCTGTAGGACAAGAGGAACAAATTTGAACTAACTAGAGTATCAGCTAGGAGTCTTTGCATTTGTAGGCGTGAACTGAAAAGACCAATCGTTTGGGAAGACCATCATGTGGGAGGTCGAAAACCATTCAAGCAGCTGTCTTGCATTCACTTCTCAGTACGTGTAGGCTGCGACAAAAAGGCTGATTAAACAAGTGGGAAGCAGAAGGACCTCGTTAGTGATAAAATAGGAACGACGACAATTGAATTAGACTATCGAGACTGAGTGTTCGCACGGCTGTGAATGTGAAAAGGTAACTGAGTCATTTAGTAAAACGTACATAATAATAATACTAATAACTTTATTAATGTCTCAAAAATCTTATTGCTGGGCACAAGTGCCCTACTAATCGGGGAGACTTAAATCTAAAATACTGTAAATATAAAACTAAAATATAAATACAATTTATATAACTATGTTAAAAAAATATAAAAAAATAAAGATAAAATAAAAAAAAGATAATGATTAATACATAAGTATACATACAGGAAGGTAAAGTTTGCTTACATCAATTCATCGTCACCCACTCCGTTAAGTAGGCTACGACAGATGAAGATAGTTAAAGTGTATATTAAACAAATTCGCTGTAGTAAGTGGGTTCGCACGCGACATATCGTAAGTACACGGAAGTCAACGACACTGAAGACATCTTCAAAACCGAAGTACACTTCAATTTACTATAGTTCAGTTCTACTTATACTTGATATTAGTGTTCAATTTGATACGAAAGTACGCTTGCAAGAACAGGTCCAAACATCAGTTTGAGACCAGAACTGGTAAGCCTACACGCGACATTTTTGTAAAATCACGTGTTAATTTAGTTTAGTTGATATAACTATTGTTATGGGACACATTTTGGACACAATTTTAGTAATTTATTTTAGTAATTTCTTTATCAATCTCTAAAATAACATTTCATTCACCAACGAACTAAGTTAATGAATGTACATATATTAAGATGTTAGATTTCGCAAGTCCCTACTACTGATTAACACCTTAGACATCCTGAATCCACGTACATGTGGTTGCGCAAGGAGCCACGTAGGGTATTATTACGAACTAGGGTACACCTGCCGTAGCCTTGAATAACCACGTGTACAACTTTCTATCGATCTTTAATTCGTCGATCTATCTTAAGCTAGTATTCGTTTGACGTAAGAATATTTCTACACCAATAGATGCAGAACTATTTTTACTGTCGAATGATATTAGTTTTATATACTTTGGTGATCTAAACGATAGACCTTCTTTTGACAGAACTACTACTTTTAGGTTATTTGTTTTTGCTTCATTACTAGAGTTAGTTGCAACGTCAACTTCTAGATAACCAATGATGTGAACCTCTAGAATATTGGTTTTGACAGTAACTAACAGTGAATGTCAATCAATCATTATCTCAAAGTTATCATTATATAACTAGTCACAACTTGTAATAGTTAGTTCAGTTGAGTGAAGCAACCCAGAAGTACTAACAGCAATAAAAGATCCGATACAAGCAACTACTGAGAGTTTTCCCCCGTAACACTATCCTACTTCACCTGTGCATAATTAGTACTTTTTAAGGTGACTCCGTTATCATTCTCGGCGCACTCGTCTATGACAAACTTTGGGTCATAACTTCCTCTGCTTTTATGCAATTGCCATAAAACATTGGCAACTATTAGAGCTTTCATTCACCTATAACTCAATATTTTGGATAAAATTGGATATTGCGAAAAATCTGTCCGTTTTTTTTGGATGAAAGTTTTGGAATCACTTTATATTGACATAATTCATAACCTGACCAAGTTTTAGCAAAATCGTTGGAGCGAAAGCAATCGTTGGAGCTAATTTCCGTGCTTAATTTTGGTTGTTTTCATGCGGCCGTGCTTTAGCTGCAACGATTTTGCTAAAACTTGCTCAGGTTATGAATTATGTCGATCTAAAGTGATTCCAAAACTTTCATCCCAAAAAAACGGACAGATTTTTCGCAATATCCAATTTTATCCAAAACATTGACTTTACTCAAGTTCTAATATTATTTAAAAAAATGTTCTGCAGTGCAATCGAATTATATTGTATCATAGGTGAATGATAGCTCTAATTGTTGCCAATGTTTTATAGCAATTTCATAAAAGCAGAGGAAGTTATGACCCAAAGTTTGTCATAGACGAGTGCGCCGAGAATGATAACGGAGTCACCTTAATCCGCACGCCTACAGCTATCGTACATACATACGGGCCGGAATATCAGTGTATGTTAGAGTAGTTTTCGTACGAGTGGGAAAGTTACGGTACCGTGCTGTGCCCGGCATATTGAAGGAGTTTGGATGAGATGCATCTGCACGCTTTTTGATTGGTTCAGAAAGGAAGCCATTTGAGTGTCACGGTACCACAGGGTTCCCACTCGTACGAAAGCAAGGATTGAAATACAAGGTTTAATTGTTTTGTAAATGGACTTCTGTTCTCCCTGCTAGCTAGTCCAGAACTGGACCCACTGAACTGGACCCACTTTTATCGACGAGAGCAGAAGAGCAGAAGAGCAGAAGAGCAGAAGAGCAGAAGAGCAGAAGAGCAGAAGAGCAGAAGAGCAGAAGAGCAGAAGAGCAGAAGAGCAGAAGAGCAGAAGAGCAGAAGAGCAGAAGAGCAGAAGAGCAGAAGAGCAGAAGAGCAGAAGAGCAGAAGAGCAGAAGAGCAGAAGAGCAGAAGAGCAGAAGAGCAGAAGAGCAGAAGAGCAGAAGAGCAGAAGAGCAGAAGAGCAGAAGAGCAGAAGAGCAGAAGAGCAGAAGAGCAGAAGAGCAGAAGAGCAGAAGAGCAGAAGAGCAGAAGAGCAGAAGAGCAGAAGAGCAGAAGAGCAGAAGAGCAGAAGAGCAGAAGAGCAGAAGAGCAGAAGAGCAGAAGAGCAGAAGAGCAGAAGAGCAGAAGAGCAGAAGAGCAGAAGAGCAGAAGAGCAGAAGAGCAGAAGAGCAGAAGAGCAGAAGAGCAGAAGAGCAGAAGAGCAGAAGAGCAGAAGAGCAGAAGAGCAGAAGAGCAGAAGAGCAGAAGAGCAGAAGAGCGCAGAAGAGCAGAAGAGCAGAAGAGCAGAAGAGCGCAGAAGAGCAGAAGAGCAGAAGAGCAGAAGAGCAGAAGAGCAGAAGAGCAGAAGAGCAGAAGAGCAGAAGAGCAGAAGAGCAGAAGAGCAGAAGAGCAGAAGAGCAGAAGAGCAGAAGAGCAGAAGAGCAGAAGAGCAGAAGAGCAGAAGAGCAGAAGAGCAGAAGAGCAGAAGAGCAGAAGAGCAGAAGAGCAGAAGAGCAGAAGAGCAGAAGAGCAGAAGAGCAGAAGAGCAGAAGAGCAGAAGAGCAGAAGAGCAGAAGAGCAGAAGAGCAGAAGAGCAGAAGAGCAGAAGAGCAGAAGAGCAGAAGAGCAGAAGAGCAGAAGAGCAGAAGAGCAGAAGAGCAGAAGAGCAGAAGAGCAGAAGAGCAGAAGAGCAGAAGAGCAGAAGACCGGAGCTGGGCTGGAGAGAGACGATACGATAAAACTTTTCTCAATCCTTAGATTACGCGCGCGCTTCTCGTATTCTTTATATTTCTTTCGCGCCCAGTATTTCTATAGTTATTGAGAAAGGTGGGGTCAGTTCTGGACTACATGCAAGCCGATTCGCGACGTCAGTGCTAAATAGATGAGAACATGGTCTAGTTCACGGACATCTATAGCTCCGATGTTTAATCAGCGTCCCCCAGTTTTGTTTATATTATCATGTACTTTCACTAGTCCAAATTTAAAAAAGTTCATGTCGAATTCGGGCGCGCGGATTTGCCCGCGAACGTCCTAATTCAATGCACGAACTATATTGTTAATTTGACTTCAGTCAAGTCTTACCGTAGAGTAGACAACGCCACTCCTGTTCATAGCCAGATATCGGCCACTTGATACACCTCGTATCATCTTCACTCCACTACCAACAGACGATAGCTGCATAGTCACTAAAGTAAATACAATTTCATATTCAAATTCAAAATCTCATCCAAAACGGGAATCATGACAACGATAAATATGCCTTAAAAATAACTTATCCGATCCGACCACGGTCTTAAAACTTAGACGCAAAATGGAGACTGCTATACCGAATTAATGAAGTAGATCCAGTTAGCAGAGCGCCGGACAGAATAAAATGCAAGCGTGAGCGCCAATAGTGGTTCAGCCGGCTGACTTCACTAGACCTTACCAGTTTGTCGAGAGCAGTTTGAAGTACCGCTGACAGCGCCATTCATGTCTATCTGTATAAACATGTTGGTTCTGCTGTACAACTTGGTTGTAATACCGATTGATGTGACTCCAGAGAAGCTGATTGCTCGTGACTGCAACAGTGAACGACGAGCACGCGACCCTGGTATAACAGGCTTGGATCCAGCGTTGGAGATGGAGAGAAAGATGGCGACTAGGAACTAGAAATGAAACAATTTCGTAAAGATAATGATATTTAAAAGTATCACTGTCGATAGTTTTGGTACTAAAATGAGTGTCAGAATGAATCCTTAAAGTTTGCAGTGTCCAAAAAGGGCAGGGAAAAATGCTTCGCACAGCCGTGTTCACACTAGACCTCTAAAGTAGGCCTTTTTTTTAATTTTTTTTATTATTATTATTATTAAAGTCTTACTTTGAGTGTGAACAGGATTTGGTCGACTTTTTTACTTAAAAGTAACATACTTTGTAGTTATGGTTACGTCTGCACTTCAAAAGTACCGAAGTAGGAGTCCAAGACGGTTTCAACCACACTTACGGTCATACTTTAGGTCGTGTAACAAAAAAACGTCAATCACATCGTCCATTTCGTGAAATATGCTACGTTGTGCTAAGCTCGTATTTTGAGTTGCTTTCAGTTCTAGCTTGAACAGATCGGCAGTATCGATATTCGCCGGCGATGTCTCACCTGTTTCGAGCAAATCAGTTCAACTATCCTGCAACCATACGACGAGTACATTTTGACCATAATTTTGTGTTGCTTTATTTGTTCGAAATTAGCTGCAAGGCCTCCTCCATTAGAAAAAGGAAATGCATTCGCTGATCAAGCATCAACAGAATTCTCATATCCCAATTTTTCCTTTTGAAAGTTGTTGTGGCATAGGCCGCTGTCCAAACCCTCTGTTATATGGTTAGCCTTACAGAGAACTAAAACAGGAACAGGAACAGGAACAGCATATGGAAATGACCTGCATTTTGATGTGAAACCTGACGTTCGTGGGAATAGATCGGTAGTTTCGAATTTTCCCATCCCTTGATTGACAGGTGATTACTTCTAAGTAATACTTATGAAGTCAGTGTGAACGCTTTTCTAATAAAGTAATCATCCATGACTTCAAGTATAACTTACGAACGTATCTTACTTACGGCCTACTTGGGGCTTAGTGTGAACACGGCTATTAGTGGCTTCTAAAATAAGTGGCAACTTGGCCGGGGGCTTTCAATATTGTGCCCTTCGGTCGAACAATGATAAGTCAGCCAGCAAACAGAACAGAGAAACATAATGAAAGCAAAGTAGAAAAGCACTAGAACACTGGGGGGAAAAAAAGAAGATTTCATCGGCTTTGTGGCCAGTGTATGCTTAACAATAGAACTTAAGAATAGCTCGATATAGTTAGTGGCGGGGTTTTCAAAAGAGCTCCGTTAGCCTAAGGCAGGCCGAGGTTCTAAGTTATTGCAACAATTTGAACTTCAAATGAGTTTTTTATTTATTCAGTACTAGTTCACACACATAAGTTACAATGTGTGGATTTGAAAGGTAAAATAAAATACAATAAACGAACTGCAGTTACAAGATGAACATTGGAAAAAAAGTAGAGGATGTCAGTGAAGTGTGTGTGGTTATCGAAGGAGGTGAAACTTTCGAGCCGACGCGGCCACATAAAGAAATAAACTATCGATAAATTTGTAGATATTAATTATTATCATTATTAGTTAGACAAGGCGATAACACACTCGATCAAGCTATGGCAGAACTAAACTTATAATATGTATACTAATTGCATTCGATTTTGCTAATTCTAAATTTATCTTATTCCGGATGTCTCAGCCGTGTCCGTTTTTGAAAGATATCCCAGAGCTGAGAGCAAATGAAGATAGTTTGAAAAATTCTTCCAGTTCCAAACCGCCGAGAAATGCTACCTGCTACACTTACTCAAGTTTTGTAGGTCTTACCTCAAATGACATCTTCATTCCTGAGGGATAAGATCAGACCGGTTTTTGTAACTGAGCTCAGACTAGACCGTCGATGTCCACAGGTTGCTACCAACATCCAGATACTGTTGATAGCAACCTGTGGCTTCATTTATATACACTGAGAGCGGGAAAAATATTTTGAGATCGAAGATAATATAAATATTTGCTAGATGACTTGATGATATATTTTTATTTTTAGAAGGCTAGAAATTCTGTTGTTTAAAAATCATTAATTATAATACGAAGAATAAATATAAATGTGTAAGTATAAATAAATATGTTCACATCAGCGAAGGATGAGGATATAGATTTGAAGTGTTTATTCGTTTCTCATCTATCGCATGGGTACCGTTTGAGACTGTCGTACAAGTTGTAAGTTGAAAGAAAAACAATTACATGACACGTACATCGTACGTCCAAGATTATTATTATTATGATACTCTGGTACGTTACAGGGTTTATGTTCTAAATACGTTCTGCACAAACAAACAAGCAAACTAACAAATGACCTTCAGTTATCACAATACCACCGGCTAATAAGAAAAGCCGTTACCCGCAGTTTGTCATGTTGAGAGTGACTATTTAGCCAATTCCAAAGAATGATAAAAAACAACGAAAACAGCCGACAAACTTTAAACAACTGTTTCAAATACAAGATGTTACAAGTAGCATTTGTTCTAGTTCATACTGCCATAGTAATTAACAACTGGTCATGTGGAAAGAGTGATAGCCGATGAGTTATTGATGCAGTTGACTGGGTTCAATGATCGAAATGATGGAATTAAAGAAATTCACGTAATAAAAACGTGAGATCGGAACTCAGTCCTGTAGTGTAAATAATCGACTTTTTAGGGTCATTTTCAAAATTTTCGACGAGTATCCCAACCACTTTATATATGGGAGTCCCCACCCCGGAGGCACTGGTATACACCCTATGCATAAATGGTAGAATCGTAAAATCACATTCACTTTGTTATTGGGAATATGTTACAGTAATATCTGACCATCTCTTTGAAGAAAGTGTTATCAAAAATGAACACACCAAATTTTAGGGCTGTACTACGAAATCTTGAAAAGATATAGCGACTTGAAATTACAAAGATTTGTGCCAGAAACTGGACTTTGGGCCTACCAGCCTCGTTTCCATGTATTTTGCACCTTTCAAACGCTTACTACTTTATGATGGTTTCATTTTTATTAATGCACTTTTGGGGTAATTACTAAACTGTGGATGATCTTTCAATCTATTATTTAACCTTTACTTAACTCGTTATTCTTTCAGTTTTTGCAAATTTATGCAAATTACATAAATCGATTTATGCATAGGGTGTATGCCGAGATCTATATGCATGAACTGACCGACAATGGCCGTGCGAAATCATCCTGATACGTCGTATGTCGATGTCCACACCGAGCCCTACATGTTATACAGCCAGCTGTAAGTTCAAAAAAGGGTTGGTGCCAGTTTTGTTGCATCTTGCATCTTGCATACCAAGCCCGAAATGAATTGTGGATCATATGTAAACAATGTCTGAATGCACATACAGAAGAAAATATGCCGGCTTCATATTGCGAAGACAACGTTTGGGAAAATTCCCAGAGTCCATATTGTTGTGACCTTTCGCTGACTCCATTCGCTGACTCTATATAAATTGATTATTATTATTATTATTCACATCGCCCATAGTGCATTTCGGGCTTGGTATGCAACATGCAACAAAACCTTCACTAACCTTTTTTGAAATAGCTGTATACCTGATGTAAGTTTGGATAAAAGTTTGACTCAATCCACCTGAGTCTTGTCCAGGTGGGCGCGTGGCAACAAAAAAAAAAAATTTTAAATCCTAAAAGGTACCAACTCTAAAGTGACAAAAACTACAACTGTCATTCCGGCTATCATTATCTTATCTCGGGTATCTTATTTACTGACAAACACCCTAAAAGGTACCGGCTTAGTCTCTTGTGGTCCTTTTAGATTTGTGACACCCAAAGAGGTACCAAATCGCGAATCCGGACCCCTAAAGGGTACGACGAGCATCCCAACCATGTACTTTATATATGTGAGTCCCCCCCCCCCCCCGGGACCATTGTCATGTTAACATTTGCTTATGAGCTGAGATCGTACCAGTGGAGTACCTTTTAACGCCTGTGAGCTCGACCCAGATTTCCATTCCTTGACGTCTATATTCCTACTTCGGATATTACCTGCATGGGTAACCTGTTTGGGCTCACCTTTAACCACGGGGATGACAGTCGCCAATAGTCATATATCGGAAAATTTACTAGCTTAGTTTAGTTTCTGTCTGTCTGTCTCTCTGTCTGTCTGTTATGTAAGGGTTAGAGAATAACGCGAGTGCTTTATGGGATTTAGAGCTCCGAGCAGCAGATAGAAGGCCACGAGGCGCGTAGCGCCGAGTGGCCCTTCTATCAATGCGAGGCGCTCTAAATTCCATAAAGCACGAGTGTTTATTCTCTAACCGTTTTAGAATATAGTCATACTCACGAGTGTATTCTTTGGCTGCATGTCAGTTACTTTCCCAAAGGAATACTGATTTCAAATGCAAATACGCTCATGCAAACTGAAGCTGTTCAGTTGTGTGTGACTTCAGTGGAGTGAAGATGAATATCCGATGGCCAGCTTGAGGCTTTTAAATACGAAGCTTGCAACGCTAGAAATCACCGGTATTTGTTGTGGAAATGAAGAGCAGAAATCTCAAAGTTTCTTCAAACCAGTTAGAACGGACGAAATTGAAAAATGAGAGAAATAATGGACACCAAAGAAAACTCAAGCACGATGTGGACGTTTAATATATTGAAAGATTGGGCTAACTATATCGCAATAATCATACGTATACGGAGAACTTGGATGACTGATGAATATCCGTACATGCATCTACACTTGTAGAACATGGAGAAACTCGTTTGTGATTTCATTTTGAACAGTAAGTGACTCGCTACGTTTCTTTAGTGTTTCGCATAGCCCGGGTTCATGATCTGTATTTCTCATGTATCAGTATTCATGTATAAATCTAATAACTGTCGAGATTAAACTAAGATTGCATTAGAATATTTGTTGTATATAGTTTAGTACACGTTATATATTAGAGTGCAAATATTATATCACTGAAATAAGCGACAACGACAACAATGATAAAGCATTTGGTGCTATTTATTAGTACTATTTAGTTAGGTAACTATTTCTTGGATATAATATTTGCACTCTAGTATTCTCTAAGTTAGTCATTAGTATTCCCTATATAGAGAATACTAATAAGGCTTTGTAACAAAAGAAAACAAAGAGCTTTATTAGTATTCTCTATATAGAGAATACTAATGAGTCCATTGTTAAAGCCATATTAGTTACTTTATGAGATATAGAGCGCACAAATGCTGGGCGCTGATTGGTCGAGTGAGTATGACTATATTCTAAGTATTAATAATAATAATAATTGGAATTGGAATACTACAACTTGTAATTAGTCATTAGGTTATATATTGTTATTTGATATTATGACCGGTAATTATAATCAATGTTATATATATATAAATTTATATTTGTAATTTTTACTCTTTTAAACTCAGCTTTCCTGAAAAGCAATTACTTTGTAATTGAAGAAATTCTGAGTATAATAAAGTTCATTCATTCAGTCTGTCTGTCTGTCTGTCTGTCTGTCTGTCTGTCTGTCTGTCTGTCTGTCTGTCTGTCTGTCTGTCTGTCTGTCTGTCTGTCTGTCTGTCTGTCTGTCTGTCTGTCTGTCTGTCTGTCTGTCTGTCTGTCTGTCTGTCTGTCTGTCTGTCTGTCTGTCTGTCTGTCTGTCTGTCTGTCTGTCTGTCTGTCTGTCTGTCTGTCTGTCTGTCTGTCTGTCTGTCTGTCTGTCTGTCTGTCTGTCTGTCTGTCTGTCTGTCTGTCTGTCTGTCTGTCTGTCTGTCTGTCTGTCTGTCTGTCTGTCTGTCTGTCTGTCTGTCTGTCTGTCTGTCTGTCTGTCTGTCTGTCTGTCTGTCTGTCAAAACCGGATTTAACGCCAATTCCGTGTCACGTATCATTTCCTTCTACGGGATATTACGCCTACTACCGTAGGTCACGTAGTGATTGAGTCTCTGAAGTTTAAATTGTACTATGGAAAGGTTTCTTTTCACAAACAATTACGATATACAAACACAAGCGCAAACTGGCTTCAAACCTCATCAGTTGAAAATTGACTTTCCAAACTTTGGGGATTCTAGATCTTGGGTTTTGAAGCCGTGCGCGCGCGCGCGTTTCGACCCCCCATTAAATATATGCTGGCTGGGCTTCAACAAGGCACGACGATCGATCGATGACACACGTCCATTCTATGTTAGCTCATATCGTACGATCGCTGCAGGTGAATCCCCTTGTTTTAAAATACAAACGAACCTTATTTATTGATATTTTATCTTACTTCCATTTTGCACCAGCTTCCTACCACACAATATCGCCGTTGAGGTCAGCTTCAACAAGGCGTGACGATATCGTTGACACACGTTCATTCTATGTTAGCTCATATCGTACGATCGCTGCAGGTGAATCCCCTGGTTTTAAAATACAAACGAACCTTATTTATTGATATATTATCTTACTTCCATTTTGCACCTGCTTCCTACCACACAATATCGCCGTGGAGCTCAGCTTCAACAAAGCGTGACGATGACATACGTTCATTCTATGTTAGCCCATATCGTACGATCGCTGCAGGTAAAAGAGTGAATCGATCCCATATTTGGCTGCAAGGTTGATCGTGATCATACCCCCCACCCCACCCCCATTAGGAGTATCATTCATGAAAGAAGAAGAAGAAGAAGAAGAAGAAGAAGAAGAAGAAGAAGAAGAAGAAGAAGAAGAGAAGAAGAAGAAGAAGAAGAAGAAGAAGAAGAAGAAGTCGATTCTTATATAGCGCATTTCAATCATTGTCTCAATGCGCTTTACAACCGATGGAGGACTTTTTCGGGCTGCATATGAAGGCGCCTACGGCAGCCGAGCGGCTTACAATCATGAGGAGTTAGTATGTTAGTATGTTATATGCCTCCAATTTGAAGTAGGCCGCCGTGTTGAACCGGGTAACAATCCCCTATTATGTGCGCAATGCGAATACACAATTGTTGTTATTGATGGACACAAAGAAAGTATAAATAACTTAGCAGAGGAGTCTAGTCATAGACTCACAAGTCTCAGAATATTTCCTAGGTGCATGGGAATACACTTTGTATCGCTAGACAGGAGCCTAAAGTGATATCAGCATATCCCGTTCTTCGTTTGATTGACTATTGAATTCATTACGCCTACAATAAAGTAGATTTCCTTTAGTTCAAGTGTTCTGACCACGGTAAATAAAGTTTATTATTTTTATTTTTATTATTAAGGCTTCCGCGACAAAACTTATACAACAATCTCAGTGAAATGAGAGTTCAACTGATTTGAAATTTGTTTACGTATCTGTAATCTCCTTCTTAAATTTAATGGTTAAAGGAAATATATAACAAGAGTAAAGCCGAATCTACACGAGCAAATTTCCTTGACAAGTTTTCCTTGACAAGGAAGACTTGCTCGTGTAGACGACAAAAACATCGCCAATTTTTCCTTGTCAAGGAAAACTTGCTCGTGTAGATGCGGCTTCAGAGTTAAAAGTTTCTTGACTATTGAAATATTTATCAGTTGCTAGGAGACAAGGTGAGCCCACGCTTCAGCGGTTCTCCGCATGACTGAATCCACGTAAAAATTCAAGGAACAAGTCGGCAAAAGACACACGTTTTGCAACCATCAGTGTTCGCAAGTAAAACAAAACGAGATAAAATAAACTTGAAAAAAGTTGCAATTAGATGACCCACTTGCCTCGCTTTCATGAACACATTTGATGGGCCAGCTATAGAGCAGGTTTAATTGCAACGAACCTGCTAAGTATTTTTGTGAATGACGAATTTAAGTTGACAAGATTTGAATAATTTGCAGTCTTGTTCCGTGTTTTGAAATCAGCAGTCTTCCGCATTCGGACCCGGACAACATTCTGATCATTCCTCAGTATGAACTAATACAATGATCGATTCCATCTTTCTTTAGACTTTCAAAAACCGCTTGATTCGATCTGGATTTTAATGACTTTAGTAAGTATTACAACTTATCTCCAGGCAAACCTTTCCTTATTTGGAAATTAAAGTCTACTGAGATTTGTTTAACTGTTGAAAGTTTCAAACACCATCACATACACCCACAGGTGGGGGATTTCTTTTTAGCTAAGCTTGCTATTTAAAGAAACCTTCACCAAATGTTATAAAACTGACCGTGGGCTTTGAAATGCTACGATACTAGATGCAGCTAATACCACTACTGTCTCACAAGCCAAAAATGTCTGCACACAAGGCCATCATTGCAGTGGCTGTACTAGCGGTTTGTCAAGTTTGTGGCAAGTCAATCAGAACTCTTCAGACCAGGCAGACAGACAGTACCAGCCTGCCCGGCTCAATCAGCACATCAGTCAAACTGTTCAGCAGAACGTTGATGTTTCTGCGCATCGACCATGGTGGACAGGTTAGGGGTACACTTGACTGCAGTGGTAAATACGGTACGCTGAATCACACCCAGTGTGCGAGTCCATAATGCCTTGCGCCAGTGTTTACATGCACCTGCTATAAGAAACTTTACTCAAAGTAGTTTTTTACTGACCACACTTCTACTTTTCATTCGCCGGCGAATTGATAGACTTATCCTAGACCAATCAAAACGACTTTTGCACCAGTTATCGGGCAAAGAAGGAAATTTAGAATTATGTCAATTTCAGCTCGATCGAGGTTTCCTTGGCAACGATAAACAAAGATCGTTGAAATCAGTTTTACTACAATATCTCAAGATTTCGATGAGCTCTAGACAAGCGACTATGTGCGTGATAAACTACATACTAAGGCAAAGTAGCTGAGACAGTATTCAAACTTTTTGATCAGCTAGAGCGATTTTGAATAATTCGCATAAAGAATTTCCATCTTTGTCCGATAACTGGTGCAAAAGTGGTTTTGATCGGTCTAGGATAAGTCTATCAATTCGCCGAATGAAAAGTGGAAGTGTGGTCAGTAAAAAAACTACTTTGAGTCACCTTATAATAATAGAACACAGTATTGCTTTTTGGTCAAGGATGGCGTCTTCTGAGTACGGAACTCGTTCAAATATCAGCCGGTTTTCTAATCTAACCCGCGAGGTACTGGAGGCATCATTAAAGGTCCTTGTATTTTTACTGCAAAATGGAGCATTAGCTAGGGGGGAGGACCATAGTTTTTTTTGGGGGGGGGGGGGGGGGGGGGGGGGGGGGGGGGGGGGGGGGGGGGGGGGGGGGGGGGGAGGCTGATTTTTATGGACCAAAATGAAAGGGTCATACACTTGCACTATAGGACATGAACCGGAACTTTACTGTTGCACGTTATCCGACAGAAATATTATCTTCTTAAATTACTATGCACATTTAGTTACTGTAAAAAATACTTCATTCACTTCGAAACAACGCATGATAATAATTCATTTTTTTCTTATTAAAAAAAAAGAAATATTATCATGCGTTTTTTTCTAATTGGCTGATATTATTGTTCTTTTTACTTAGTTGAACTGGAACTGACTTCAGTCGGCTCGGGTTTGGTAAGGATAAAAGGGAGACAATCTGGACGTTATCTGGCCATGAAACACTCTGGAGAAATATTTTCAACGGTAAGAGAAGCCGCATTTATTCAAAGACACTTAGATGACGGTAATGACAATGTAGTCTACAAATCATAGCACAAGGAAGGTGAACTATGAGCCAACTTCATAGAGTCAAACCTCTATTAAGCGGTCACTTTCACTCAAATTCCCGGAAATCGGTTCCCATATGTACACTTACTGCCGAACTTGCCCTCAAATATGCGGTCACCTCTATTTAGCGGTCATGCAGTTGGCTATTTTCTGAGGGTGACCGCTTATAATTAATAGAGGAACGAACACAATTTACACAATTTACAGAAAAAAATACATACATTTCAATATAAAGTCTAATATTGATAATGACGTTAGTACGTCGAAACGTTGTCTTTTAAATATGTTATCGCTGAACTTTATATTGAAATGTATCAACAAGAATGGCTTCTTATCCGTATTTAATACATACAACTGAATTACACGACATTTAGTAGCTTCCAAGCTAGTCTGTTCATTTATTAGTTCATTAAGGCAAACACATAATAGCAAAACTAATAAACCTGTGGCCGTCAATATAAAAAATCATAAATTAATCCACATAGAAATAATTTCATTGATCGAGTTTTTCTCTTCTTCAGTCTCAAGTAACCGACGAGACAGTTTTTAAGAACGAGATGAGCAGTTTTGGGTATCACAGATTCTCGTCTCACAAGTACTTCCAGCGCACTTGGTACGACACCTTTATAGCCATAAGGAGAAACGGCAAAATGAAGAATGGTAAACGAACACGACGCTCACAAAAACCTGTACAATTCCTTGTAATCCAGAACTCAAAGTGCTAAAGTGGTCAGCGGTCAGCAACAGAGTATACAAACCTCGACTGACGAGTCCCACATTGGTTAGCGGATTGGCTTTCAAAAAAACGAGCATCGATGATCGAATCGAAGTATCGGTTGGCCAAGAGGTCAGGCTTCTGCCAAGTTTTTAAGGGAAACTTTTGGTTTTCCGTTTGTGAAGTTTGGTCTGAGGGAGGGAAGTCAGTCAACTGCCGGTGCTTGCACAAAGTGAATTACCGTATCGGTACGAAAACTGAAGCCGTTTTTAAAATTTGTAAAACGAATTACGAACGAAGTTTTTTCGACAGTTGTTTCATTGTTTGAATGTAATGAAGCAACGCAGAGAGTTTCTGTTCGTGTGTTTGTTAGAACACATCACGAGCAACAAAGAAAACTGCATGTATAAAACCTTAGTTCAAAATGTAATAGAGCAGTATATATATCAACTATGTTAGTCGGATATGATGGATAAATAATAATAATAATGATGGACGAGATTCTTGTAAATGTTTTCCCGTCATCCCCGCAAATCAGTAGATGTTATCTTATCACAACAACTGATCCCACAAATGGTTTTTACAATTCTCTGAACGATATCATTGGACAGCCGTTGCTCAATTAGATGACTTCGTGTTCTACCCCCCCGAGATTCTACCCGGTATGCGTCAGTTACATCTAACGTAACTTACATCTCACCCGGTCTTGCAGTGAAAGAAGATGAAAAACATTAGTAATGACCCGGGATTCGTATTTGATCTTCTTGGAAATGAATTTACGATGCCGGGAATGTATGTTAACTTCAACTCATTTGCAGCCTCGAAAGACAAAGATTTTGATTCACCGCTTTCGGTACGTCATCATTCTAAGTCGGAGCCACTTTTAAATTGCTTGAGCGCTGGAATTGGACGCTAATTTTGATATTGACTCTCTTGAAATGCCATTCCCAGCGTACAGGAATCATAAATACGAACAGTCACTTTATACAATAATCAGTGAATTTTAATTATTCCATGCGATTATGCCATGTGCACTGTTAATAGTGGAAATAAAATTGTTATTTTACTCAGTAGAAAAGGTTTGCACACCGTATTAGAAGGCACCGGTTATCGGTAGCTTCTACATCACGCTTTTAATAATTCTTTGAATCCTTTTATATACCACACAGAACCTTAGATTCCTTAGCCTGCGAAGGTCAGTCGAGCGCCAAAATGCGCCTGATCTTCGCAGGCTATAGATTGAGATGCCTTTCAATCTATTTCTTGACAATTTACCAGGGTTCAAATAGAATCACATTTACGGGATGAAACGATAAAACCGACAAATACGAATACACCAGCACTGTGCTGATCAATCAGAGATGAAATGAAATGAAATGAGATCTTTATCATCTGCGCTATTGTACTAAATACATTAATTGCGTTATAAAAATATTGAAATTTATCAGTATCTGTTTTGGAATTTGATCTTTAAATCAAATCAGTGCATATTTCATATGATCAGATGGTGGAAACTAGAACGCGCCGAACGTCCACAAGACGACGTACGAGATACGTAGGAGAAATGCCATTATCTATTGTAGTCTTCCTAGCAGCTAACAACTGAGATCGTAGTACTAACAGCCCATTGATCGTACTAGCAGCCATTGAACGTAGTACTAACAGCCATTGAACGTACTAGCAGCCATTGAACGTAGTACTAACAGCCATTGAACGTACTAGCAGCCATTGATCGTAGTACTATAGCAGCCATTGAACGTACTAACAGCTATTGTAGTTTCTGTGTTATCCTAGATGAAGAGCTGCATCATTCTAAAGAGAAAATACATTATGAGCAAAGAATAACGTGTGTATCGCATCAGTCAGGCAGAATAAATAATCAAATAGTACAGTAAACTGGCCGGTCACAGTCAAAACTATTGCGACTTATCTTTGGAAATTTACGCTTGGGCAACTCTTGCCTCCAACAAAGGTTTTCATACAAAATCTCGATTTTTGAAAATTCATATCTTCGCAATTTGTGAAGCGATCTTTTCCAAACTTCACATTTTTACTAATTTCAACGAGCTCTTTCCAGCTATGATAATTACATGATAAACCCTCATTGTCACTTGCCTTCATCTTTCTTCCAAGCAGCCATCATAGCAGCAACTCGACCCTTTGGGACCACATCGATGTCCGATATCTGCGGGGCCATTAGGATCTTGAGCTTTATATTCACAAATGAAACAACGAATGATAAATATGTAGTTGAAAATCTATAATAATGAGACTGCAAAAACTGCCCCTACTGGCTTAATATCGAAACGCCAAGAGCTGAGATAGAAGATTTATAATAATTGTGAGGATATTTGATGGACTAATAACTAAAGGCAGACGCCTCATCCTAACATGGCTATGTCAGTCCTCTTGCTCGTGTTGTCAGTCTAACATCCCCAGCAAGACTTGGTAAGAGCGACATGACCCAAGAGTTCCGCTGCATGGACTAGCTCAGGCTATACGTACGTTGTAAGGTAAAAACTTAGAGCAGATTTCGTATGACTGTGAAAAACCACGGCGCACGGCACGGCACGGCACGGCACGGCACGGCACGGCACGGTCACGGCACGGCACGTCCGTGTCGTAAGTTTTTCAGTCATACGAAATAGTCTATCAATACTTACATTTCCTCCATGAGACTGTGATGAAGTTGAAGTATTTTCCACTAGATTTATAGGCATGGAATACCTCTTCAAGCTATCAGGTGCTGACGATGACTCCTTTACTTTGTCTTCGGCTAGTTTAGAATCAGACGTGTCTTTAACTTCTTTTTTATCTTCTGGTAGCTTTGGTTTGGGTTTCTTTTCGTCGACTGAGTGTCTATGTTTTGGTTCATCGATGCTTTCGGCCTTTTTTCTTTCTACAGAAGGCTTTGTCTTGGATGCCTCTTCGTTGAGAGATTGCTTGTGTTTTCCTTCGTCGTGGATTTGTTTTGTTGTGGACAGATTTTCGTCCAGAGAATGGCGTTTTGTGTCTTTGAAGTCTAACGTGTTTTCTACTTGTTTTCTTGAATCAGTCGGTCTGCTCGTCTTCTCGGAATTGACTGAGATTTTCTGTTCTTTTGGAAATAGAACTTCATATTTATGCCTTGGATTTAAGGAACTCGCTCTGGGTTTTCTATCCGATGAGTCCGGTTCGGTTTGTTTACTTTCCGAAGTTTCTTTGGAAATTTTTACAGAGCTTGTTTCATGTTGGACCTTTGGAACCATTTCAGTTTTATTTCCTGACTTCGTGGTTTCTCTTAGGTTATTATTCTCCTTTTCGGTACCTCTAGAGTCCGAGGACAGAGGCTTTGTTGTTGATGTGCTCGCTGAGGAGGCGCGTGGGCGACTGGGGCTCATTTTCTCTTCTATCAAACGTAAAGCAGGGCTCTGCCTGGGACTATTCTCGGTGCTATCCTTGCACTCAATCTTCGTGTCTTCCGCCGCCGCAGAATCTTGAAACATTCTCATCATATCATGTACAGACATTCTCTTCTGCAATGTGTCTGGGCTGTCGGTTTTCTTTCTCATTATCACACCTTTTGAGCTTTGGGAACTGGACGCATCATCTTGTGATTTGCTTGCCACTGCAGTCGACTTTTCTTCTATCGTGGTGGAAACTGCAGAATCTGACGATTTCATGGCTGTGCTCTGATAAGAATGGACGGCATTACTTTTCGACTCAGTCGTGGAGGAAGATTGTTCTTTTAGTGCAGTGGAAACTAAATTAGCTGTAGTACTATGAGAGCTCTGCAAAAACGATGTATTGCTTTTCGACTTGCTTGGTGCTACCTCCGTGGACGACATTCTTTCCATCGAAGACGCTGAAGAGTTTGAAGATGCTACGTTTGTGCTTTGAGAAAATTGCATGTAATTTTTCGGCTTGCTTGGCGCTGTCGTGGAGGACGACACTCTTTCCGTGGAAGAAGATACTAAAGAACCCGATGAAGTCGCGATTATGTTCTGAGAATAGTTTGCGTTACTTTGCGACGTGTTTGGCGCTGCTGTTGAGGACTTTCTTTCCACGGCTGAGGATACGTATGAATGAGTTGTCCTTTGAGACCTGTGTGCATCTTCTTTGGGTTTACTGGGTGATATCGACGAGGCCAGGTTTCCTTCCGTCGAAGTGGACACTATAGGTGCAGTAACTGGTTTTGTTAAAGGTGTTTCTGGAACATCTGTGCTTTGATTCTCTTTGAGAGAAGTAGCCGTCTTAAACTCCCTCGATTTTGACTTTGCAGAACTAGTTCTTGTAGTCTCTAACGGCAACGAGTGCTGTTGAGTAATTTTTGAGAGGCTCTTCTTTTTCTGCCTTTCCCACTCCATTTGTTTTTCACGATTTTTAATATCAGCCCAACTTTGAGTCTTAAACCCACTGCCTACAGGCCTCTTCAGACCGTGCTGTACCCGATGCTTGTCTTTGTCATTACCTTGCAAAACAGTCACATCAGAATTGGCGTTCGGTCCCAAGGACTGACTAAACAAGATGTCTACTGGAATGGCTATGGGTGTAGCAATTGAAGATTCTATTATTTCCTCAGTTGCAACATTGTTCGCGGCAGATGCTGACACGACTGAGTGGTCAGTTGTTATTACAGTACTTTTAGCGCCAACTGTTTGGCCACTTTTTGATTGATCACGGATATCAGAATCACCTCTCTTAATTGTTGGTAACTCTTGAGATCGATGCACCTGCTCTTCGGCATCAATATTTGCTTCTTTTTCTTTTACAGTAAGTTCCAGTTTCACAGTAGAGTCACTGACACTTTCATTGGTCGCAGTTTCGCTTTGGTTGTCGTTCATGACTTCTGAATGTAATTCCGCATCCTTCACCCTTGGAATTTTCAAATCGGGGAAATCTTCATCGACCTCTGAATTTAAAGAACTTTCAGAATTCTCTATGCCTTCAAGGTCATCAAATGGGGTTTTGTATGTACTTGAGCTACTCTGGAAACCCTCGTCAGAACTGATGCGTCGATAGTGTTCTTTGTTGTCCGGTTGTTGCGAACCTTCACCTTTGATTGACGAGGGGATTGAAATTGCTTGAGTTTCAGGAACAACTGGATGATCTGGAGGTTTCAGTTCCCTTTCATCCTCCCTTTCATCCTTTCTTTTCATCTTCCCTTTCATCCTTCCTTTCATCCTTCCTTTCATTCTCCCTTTCATCCTTCCTTTCATCCTTCCTTTCATCCTCCCTGACCTCCCGTTTATTAGGTTGTTTTAAAAGTTTGCCGTTGTATAATTCGGGGATTGGAATCTCCCGAGTGTCAGGACCATTAGTTTCCTGGTCATTATTTGTAGAAGAAGATTTATCTTCGACTTTCTCATTCGATTCCACTGGTGACACTTCATGAATTACAACATCATCGTCAACACACGGCTCGGTTTTGGACTGCTCTTCAATTCCATAGGGTTTTGCAGGTTCAGGCAGGTCCTCTGAAGGGACTTCACTTTGGAATTCCATTTCTGTGTTAGAAACTTCTGCTTGGAATACTGGTTGCGGTTCAGACAGCCAAGGGAACATATCATTATTCAAGCCGAGTTTCTTTTTCGAAGTATTAGGTGTCGAGGTTTCTTCATCATCGAATTCAGCGGGAGGCTTAGCCGCTTCGACTTGAAATGCAAAGTCACTAGGAGGAGGGATAGAAAAGTTAACATCGCTTTCTATCGCCATATCTTCTTCCTTCGAAACAGCATCGTGGGATTCTACAGAATCGTCAAACATGAGTGGTGGCGGCGGTGGTATAATCATACCTTCAATGTCACATTCATCGTGGCGTGCAGATAGGTCGATACGTTCTGAATTGTCAATTGGATTGTCAATTGGATTGTCAAGTGGATTGTCATTTGGATTGTCAAGTGGATTGTCAAGTGGATTGTCAAGTGGATTGTCAAGTGGATTGTTCACGGACCCAGAGGAAAAATCCGATGGTGGAGATGGCGGAGGAATGCTTCGAGGTTCTTGCTCGGTAGTAGTGGTGATATCAGTGTCAAATGAATCATCAGCGGATAATTCCATAGACTCAACAGCAAGCGGTTTGTACGCTTCCAACATAGGCGAAGTCAGAATCTCATTGTCAGACGAGATATCAACACTTGAACTACGACTGTCACCAACGAAACTTATTCTCGACGACTTTCCCTCTCTTTCGATTATATCGTCCGCGTTTTCGGGTGGCGTTTCTGAAGTCGGGAGGAGGAATTTCAAAGGAATGGGTTCTGGTGACACGATATCGCGATATTGTGAATCATCGCTTACTTGCCGGGACAGGAATGGCTTACGAGGTAGAGACATATCTGGTGGTTCTGTCTTGAAAGACGTCGTCATTTCACCTGGTTCAAGGTCACCACTGCCTAGAAACACATTAAAGTAACAAAACAATATCAACGTCTAGCAGTAAAGTGATGTTGACACAGATACAGGCAGCCCCGGCCTTCTTCTGAGGCTTCTGCGCACGTCTGTCTTGGGCTTCCTGTGTGGTAGAACGCGTCATATATTATAAAATGCAAGGTACTTACTGCTAATCCAGGCGGGATCGTGAAGGTCGTCATCACTCAGTGGGCTAACTGGATATTCACATTCATCTAGTGGCGGCGGGACGTCGTCTGGTGGCGGCGGTGGGCAAAATATCGGTGGAAGTCGTTCATTTGTAGCTGCGCCTTCAACATTACCTGTGTTGGTCCCGTTGCTGTTAGGAATGCCTCGTAAGACTTTAGGGACAGGCGGTCGGGCAGGCGCCTATGAACAACAAACCAATCAATAGACAGATTACTGGACGAGCATGCATTGTAACTAAATGAAAGTCTTCTGCGAGGGAATGTTCGTTATGAAGAATGGAGAAATCCCTCTAGCTATTCAGTGATAGCATTGCACTGTGGTCCATTCTCCCTATATAGAACGAACACCCTCCCACAAATAAAATGCTCATTTTCCCACTTCAAGTGCAAAGAATTTTGAGCATCATATTCTGAATATCATGGAAATATAATGCTCTCTAAATACAAATGCCCTACGACCGTTTAACAGAAAAAAGAAAAAGCTGCCCCATATTGACAGGGTTAAGCAAATCTTCAATTGTGAAAAAACGACCTTACTTTACTCAAGACTTCAATAAGACAGAGAGAGAGCAGATCCTCCATACTGGGACTGAAGGGGCTACGAGCAATGCCGTAACAGGATTACCTGTCTTTTCTTGGCTTGGCGTGATACTGGCGGTGTTGCGTGTTCAGATTCCACTTTTTGTGGACGAGGAATGGGCATACTCTTGGGACGCTCTGGGCGTGGTGGTGGTGGTGGTGCTCTCCGCTTCACCTTCCCAGAATCCTTCACAACTGGAACATCTTTCTTAACTTCGTCAAGTTGTTCATCAGATGCCGTGAGAGAAGTTGGCTTTCTCTCAAATGTCGGTGTGTGTTTGGTAGCTGGTCGTTGGTCTTGATGAAAGCGGCTGCTATAAGGTCGAGGGGGGACAGGAGCTGTTGTAGTGGCCGATGCCTTTGAAGCATGAAGGAGAGAAAATGAGCAACTGAATTGATTCAGATCTCAGCAATTTTGGGGGATAGCAAGCAGGAGATGGGTGTGGCTACAAGACTGAAGGGGGGGGGGGGGGGGGGATGGGGTGGGGGGTCGCCAACAATGGTTAGACTGTATTACAAGCGTAGGAGTTTAACGGCAAGTGAACAGGATGCGAATTCAAGCATAAGCCAAGCATTACAGTGCGCTTCACATGACTTTTGACGAGCTGGTTCCAAAGTTCGTTCGGAAGTTCCGAAGTTCGCCTCGAACTTTCGAACGAACTTCGGAACCCACTCGTCAAAAGTTATGTGAAAAAAACATTTATCCAATGGTAGTGAAGCAAGCCCTTTCTGGATACGATTTTATTTTGGTTTCTCGACGCAAAAACTACCGTCAACAGACATCTAGATTTCTATCTTTTTTTAAGCGGATAACAGCAGGGCAGGAGGAAATTGAATTACTAATATTATGTACTTATTGACTGAGTTAGGTCGGGCCAGGAGGGAAAATATTTGACTCGAGGTCATGCCGTACGGAACGAGCACGAGGTCCGTACTTGTAAATCATCAAGAGCCAAATATCTTCCCGTCCGGCCCGACCTAACTCAGTCAATATGCATTTTATCATATGAGCCAGTTTTGTGTTACAAAAAGGGATGAAAAACTGAACCCTGTAAAACAAATAAATATAGCGTACGGAAACAGATGAAATTTAAGTTGGTCCGGACGGCTTTTTCCGGACCGGCTTATGCCATCACGTCCGGACCCCATCGATACGGGCCATATGATAAATATATTTCCTACCTGTGGTCCTTTTGAGGATTCAATTTGTCCACCTACAGCTGAATCATCGGCAGCTACTCCGATATAGTTAATATAAATTTCTCTTATCTTCAAAGAACCAAGAACTGTATCTGGCTCAAATTGTATTTCTTTGCTTCCGATTTTAGGAAGCAACAATTCGTGTTGATGAGGAGTTAAACCTTCCTTTTTGCATATCAAGCAGAAGAGTTCATCCATAGTGATCCTGGAAGAAACAACAATACATATCATCATCATCATCATATCATCACGAAGACCATAATTATTAGTAGCAGTATTATCACTAACTATCACTTAGTCTATCCTATCACTACTACTCACTACCACATACATCCACATACAACCACCACCATCACAATCATCATCATAATATTCTTCATCATGATCATCACGAATACCATAATTAGCAGCAGTACTATCACTAACTATCACTCCCATCCATCAGTGTCCTCAGTCACTACTACTCACTACCACATACAACCACCACCATCACAATCATCATCATATTCTTCATCACGATCATAGTCATCACCATCATTATATCCAGTTCCGTTGTACTTACAAGCCTGGGACAGACATGACTGTAGTTTCTTTATTTGGCAGTTTTACAATAAGTGAGGTCTTCGTGTGAGCAATACTTTCTACTGTAGGGTCGCTGATTTGCAATACCATTGCCTACAACCCAAATCATGCATGTTAAAGAAGTCAAAGTATAAATGGGGCTTAATGAAATTTAGGCAAGGTTAAACTCAAGGTTAAACTTGTCTAGATGTGGGGGGGGGGGGGGGGGGGGGGGGGGGGGGGGGAGGGTCTAGGAATAGCTTCCTGGTGCTGGCCAGCAGTACTACCTATTAGCTTGTCTAGAGGGGGTGTAGGGATAGCTTCCTGGTGCTGACCAGCAGTACTACCTATAAACTTGTCTAGAGGGGGGTCTAGGGATAGCTTCCCGGTCCTGACCAGCAGTACTACCTATTAGCTTGTCTAGAGGGGGTCTAGGGATAGCTTCCTGGTGCTGACCAGCAGTACTACCTATTAGCTTGTCTAGAGGGGATCTAGGGATAGCTTCCTGGTGCTGACCAGCAGTACTACCTATTAACTTGTCTAGAGGGGGTCTAGGGATAGCTTCCTGGTGCTGGCCAGCAGTACTACCTATTAGCTTGTCTAGAGGGGGTGTAGGGATAGCTTCCTGGTGCTGGCCAGCAGTACTACCTATTAGCTTGTCTAGAGGGGGGTGTAGGGATAGCTTCCTGGTGCTGGCCAGCAGTACTACCTATTAGCTTGTTTAGAGGGGGGTCTAGGGATAGCTTCCTGGTGCTGGCCAGCAGTACTACCTATTAGCTTGTCTAGAGGGGGGTGTAGGGATAACTTCCTGGTGCTGGCCAGCAGTACTACCTATTAGCTTGTCTAGAGGGGGGTGTAGGGATAGCTTCCTGGTGCTGGCCAGCAGTACTACCTATTAGCTTGTCTAGAGGGGGGTCTAGGGATAGCTTCCTGGTGCTGGCCAGCAGTACTACCTATTAGCTTGTCTAGAAGGGGGTCTAGGGATAGCTTCCCGGTGCTGACCAGCAGTACTACCTATTAGCTTGTCTAGAGGGGGATCTAGGGATAGCTTCCTGGTGCTGGCCAGCAGTACTACCTATTAGCTTGTCTAGAGGGGGGTCTAGGGATAGCTTCCTGGTGCTGGCCAGCAGTACTGCCTATTAGCTTGCCTAGAGGGGGGTCTAGGAATGGCTTTCCGGTGTTGGCCAGCAAAGGGGGGGGGGGGGGGGGGGGGTGTGTTGGTATTGCTGCCCGTTGCCATGGTTGTCTATGTGAGAGCTTTGTCACTTCCTGTCTTGCTATTTCTTGGCTCACTGCCAAGGATTTTGCCCTATTCACTCACTTTTCTTTCTGGTTGTTTAAAGAGCTCTGCTGTCTTGAGAAGAGTTGATTTCATCCTATACATTGCTGAATAAAACTGAATTGAGAAATGAAACAGTGAATGAATTACAAACTGAAGATAAATTATTGCAGAGGTATAGTCTCCAATTGAAATATCACATTGGATCCACAACATTTCTTAGGGGGAGGAGGAGGGGGGGGGGGGGGGGAGGGGGAGGGGGAGGGGGGAGGGGGAGGAGAAGGGGGAGGAGGAGGGGGGAGGAGAAGGGTAAGGAAAAACAAAATAAAGACAGAACTGAAACACGTTCAATGTGGTCAGTGAAAAATGGGATTTGGTCTGGGAAAAGGCATGGAATTCTTTTTTTTTCTCCACTTCCACTAACACCTCTCCTCATGATTTTTACAACTTACACAATTTACGATAATAATTTTTGTCATCTAGCCGTCAAAATTTTGATGGCTAGATGATGAAAATCATGGGAAATAAGAGACCATACCAAAGAAAACTGGAGGAAATTTGTTTTAAAATGTTATTTAAAGCATTCTTTACCTGATTAGCCTGGCTTTCTTTAGCAAATCTAACACCAAACATATTATCATGGGATTCATTCCATTTCACAAAGGCTTTATTTTGGGTGCATTTGGTATCCTTGGTAACTGCAACCTCCATTAACTGAAAAATAAATTTATATTATACACAAATTATTATTGATGTTTTATGTGCAATACATGTATGTAGTTATAGCCTGTATAGTTAGGTACGTGTCGTTGGTTACAGGTTGACAGAGGAGCGGGGAAGAGTTGGTGGTAAATGGGGTTGGCTCAACATTTTGTTCTGTAGAATTGTATTTCAGCAAAGATAGTGGCCATGCAAATGATTTCTCAATAGGAAATGGGATGGGTTCTCTCTGGTTGATTTGAAGGACGGGTGCCATCCATAAAGTTGACAAAATTGGAATTGTACAAGGCTCCTAATGTTCGTGTCACCATGACCTGCTTTTCTCAATAGGGTGTGGTGAGGGTAAGGTAATGGCCGTCTATATGGGTATTACTTCCACTAACCCTAGTTGAGCCATGTATGTACAGCAGGCACCTGTATAGTAACCCAAAGGGGTAGGGTGTGGTGAGGGTAAGGTAATGGCCGTCTATATGGATATTGCTTCCACTAACCCTAGTTGAGCCATGTATGTACAGCAGGCACCTGTATAGTAACCCAAAGGGGTAGGGTGTGGTGAGGGTAAGGAAATGGCCGTCTATATGGATATTGCTTCCACTAACCCTAGTTGAGCCATGTATGTACAGCAGGCACCTGTATAGTAACCCAAAGGGGTAGGGTGTGGTGAGGGTAAGGTAATGGCCGTCTATATGGGTATTGCTTCCACTAACCCTAGTTGAGCCATGTATGTACAGCAGTCACCTGTATAGTAACCCAAAGGGGTAGGGTGTGGTGAGGGTAAGGAAATGGCCGTCTATATGGGTATTACTTCTACTAACCCTAGTTGAGCCATGTATGTACAGCAGTCACCTGTATAGTAACCCAAAGGGGTAGGGTGTGGTGAGGGTAAGGTAATGGCCGTCTATATGGATATTGCTTCCACTAACCCTAGTTGAGCCATGTATGTACAGCAGGCACCTGTATAGTAACCCAAAGGGGTAGGGTGTGGTGAGGGTAAGGAAATGGCCGTCTATATGGGTATTACTTCTACTAACCCTAGTTGAGCCATGTATGTACAGCAGTCACCTGTATAGTAACCCAAAGGGGTAGGGTGTGGTGAGGGTAAGGTAATGGCCGTCTATATGGATATTGCTTCCACTAACCCTAGTTGAGCCATGTATGTACAGCAGTCACCTGTATAGTAACCCAAAGGGGTAGGGTGTGGTGAGGGTAAGGTAATGGCCGTCTATATGGATATTGCTTCCACTAACCCTAGTTGAGCCATGTATGTACAGCAGTCACCTGTATAGTAACCCAAAGGGGTAGGGTGTGGTGAGGGTAAGGAAATGGCCGTCTATATGGGTATTAATTCTACTAACCCTAGTTGAGCCATGTATGTACAGCAGTCACCTGTATAGTAACCCAAAGGGGTAGGGTGTGGTGAGGGTAAGGTAATGGCCGTCTATATGGATATTGCTTCCACTAACCCTAGTTGAGCCATGTATGTACAGCAGGCACCTGTATAGTAACCCAAAGGGGTAGGGTGTGGTGAGGGTAAGGTAATGGCCGTCTATATGGGTATTGCTTCCACTAACTCTAGTTGAGTCATGTATGTACAGCAGTCACCTGTATAGTAACCCAAAGGGGTAGGGTGTGGTGAGGGTAAGGTAATGGCCGTCTATATGGGTATTACTTCTACTAACCCTAGTTGAGCCATGTATGTACAGCAGGCACCTGTATAGTAACCCAAAGGGGTAGGGTGTGGTGAGGGTAAGGTAATGGCCGTCTATATGGGTATTGCTTCCACTAACCCTAGTTGAGCCATGTATGTACAGCAGGCACCTGTATAGTAACCCAAAGGGGTAGGGTGTGGTGAGGGTAAGGTAATGGCCGTCTATATGGGTATTGCTTCCACTAACTCTAGTTGAGTCATGTATGTACAGCAGTCACCTGTATAGTAACCCAAAGGGGTAGGGTGTGGTGAGGGTAAGGTAATGGCCGTCTATATGGGTATTACTTCTACTAACCCTAGTTGAGCCATGTATGTACAGCAGGCACCTGTATAGTAACCCAAAGGGGTAGGGTGTGGTGAGGGTAAGGTAATGGCCGTCTATATGGGTATTGCTTCCACTAACCCTAGTTGAGCCATGTATGTACAGCAGGCACCTGTATAGTAACCCAAAGGGGTAGGGTGTGGTGAGGGTAAGGTAATGGCCGTCTATATGGGTATTACTTCTACTAACCCTAGTTGAGCCATGTACAGCAATAACTTTAAATGGCTTGTTAGCATTCCCACGTTCTTGAATAAAACAAAGAGGAATAAACCCATCTGCAGATAACTTCCATTCTTTTGTTTCATCTTCGCAAATGTATAGCATGCCGTAGAAAGTCTCCAGGATTGTTTCACCAGCACGAGCCAGTGGCACCGTTTCTCCTTCATTTGCAGTGCTCAGTTTCTTTTCCAGGCGAGTATCACCATTTGACAAGGAATCTTCATTCTCCTTGTCACTGGTACCATACGGCTTAGGACGTCTAGGAGCAGATTGTCTTTGATGAATCCTGCAATTAAAATATACATCATTACCTGTTGGGTTACCTGTGGTGTAAAAATACTACCTTTTCCTTTCATCACAATTAACCACTACGTTCTTGATTGTACTCCATAAACATAATAATAAACATTTAAGCCTGCTTAAAGATGACCACAGAATACATGTATATATATAACATCTAATCTGGTCCTGAGGCATTTTTAACTTCTTAGTTATTTCTCAGGGTCAGTACCTATAATTGTAGCTTCCTCCTATAAATATTAGTTTAATGTAAATGTAAAATAATTTAAAGAAATATATAATTAATTATATATATATATATAGGATTGCATATATGCAGCTGTAGCTTCTCAATAGCGCTTAGGTACTGTATACACGTAATTGGTTTGGCAAACACTTGTATAAGCACTACATGTAGCTACAGATGGTCTGAGACAATTCGCTCTTATCACGCGTACTGATTTTTAACATCAGCAAACTGGTTTCTTTCTGGTGCAAACAGCCTATATGATCTGAAAGAGTTTGTCTGAAAGAACATTTCTGGAAAGTTTCGATGGTATATATAGGATAAAATCTCAAAAAGTTATCGGGATGACATTTATAGACTTTAGTATGGAATTTTGCCGTCATGCGTTACATGCAAGCCTCGTTTTGATGTTTTTTCAGAATTTAAATCGTTCATAACATCGCAGAGATATATAATTTCGTCATGAAATTAGTTATATATAGTATAATGTAGAAGTTTCATGACGAAATTATATATCTCTGCGAAGTTATGAGCGATTTAAATTCTGAAAAAACATCAAAACGAGGCATGTAACGCATGACGGCAAAATCCCATACTAAAGTCTATATAAATGTCATTCCTGATAACTTTTTGAGATTTTATCCTATATACCATCGAAACTTTCCAGAAAATGTTCTTTTCTTTCAGATCATATAGGCTGTTTGCACCAGAAAGAAACCAGTTTGCTGATCTTAAAAATCAGTACACATGATAAGAGCGAATTGTAATTTCAATTCTTAAAATAATACTCAGCAGGTAAAAAACACACTTGCACCCATTGCAGGTGCAGTACTGCTCTGTATTGTATTCTGATTTATTGATTTCTGCCATATATCAGATAAGTAGTAATAATACATACATGTAATTAAGCTTTTATAAAGTATGGCATGATTCTTTAGGATACTTAATTTCTAGACTCTATTCTTCGCTGTGCATGATTTACATGTATGTAACTTTATTTTTATGATGCCCATGCAATATAAAACATGATCATCCGTGGCATGACCCTACAATGTATACATGTATATAGCGAACGATAATCTATGAACTTGAATTCTAGCAGTATATTCTCAAACTGTCTTACCCTATATCCAAAGGAATTTTTTATCTGAAGTCACTCTTTTCCTCTCAATAAAACATTCAGGGTTAGACTGTCTTCCATCCAAACCAAAATCAATGAATTCAAAAAAATACTTCTAATAGAATTTTGTACAGTCAATGTCAAGATAGTATTTATGAACTATTGCAACAATATTGAGTCATTAATGGCCAAAAATAAATAAATTAGGAATATAAGAAATCTATCAGCGCACCAAGGTGCATGCCAGCTCTAAAATAAACATTTCCCATTCAAACTCAATTATTTCAGATCTACATTGTATGTTAACATTTCAATTGTAAGGCCGGATATATTAAGGTAATTCCTCAGTATAATTCTTCCCAAATTGAAAAATCGCTGAAATTTTGCAGGTGAATTATTTTTGAGTTTTTATTGTCAGAAAAGTAAAAAAAAATGGGGGTCACGCGCTTGTTTCAGTAATATTGGTCAGAATAGACCATGCGGTATACGCAAAAACCAACTCAAAACAATCGAATATCGAGTCACAGTGTTGAAACGGCTCAAATAAATTGTGCAAGTGCTTTTCTGAAACAGATTTACTTTTTTTTTCAATCACACCAAAAAATGATGTACCAAAAAATTCATAACAATATTACCAATTGAGTCATTTACAAGCCGGGTTTTGACAAAGGAATGACTGAATTTCCTTCCATTTTCGCATGCAAATCGAGAAAATGACACAGAAAACGCAAAAAATAATTGACTTCCCAAATTTAATTTTTTTTATATTTTTTTTACAAAAGATGTGAAATCAGTAGTGTAAATAAAATATACAATAAAAAATGATGGTCACCGTGCTTCTTTCGGAGAAAAATCGGTTTGAAGACTGAATGATCCCCGAATGATCACCGAATGATTTTTAGCGCGCGCTCTTCAACTAAAATTTTATTCAAAAATACAATTAACATAATCCTCCACTTTCTTGCCATTTTTTTCACCATACTTGTTCTTTTTTCATCCAAAATCCATGGTTTCGGTGTATTGCAGTGTTAATTAATTGCGCAGTGCAAAACTAAGGAATTATATTACCTTAAGTTCAACATGAAGTTGTCATCCTTGAAACGATTTATCATGCTGATCAATGCAATATAATAGAAAGCATGCATAAATTAGCCATGTAATTTATAATGTACATATAAGACTAAAATATTTTAATAGCTCGAGGTTAAGTAATGTAATTATTCATGTACATGTCATTTGGTTTGAATTTATAGCGTAACTTCAGGCTATAATCTATCTAGCGTTATTACTTTTCGGTATTAATATTTCTTAGTGGAATGATTTGGTTGTGATGATCGAGAAATATATAAGCTTATATATAACTGTACTGTGTAGAGATAATTAAGCTATAAGCTATACTGTAGCTTACACACGTTCACCATTGTGGAACTTGCATGAAGTAATAAATCGTGATCTCGACTCTCGTCGCGTCGATCTCTCGAGTAACAGTTCACCACTTCATTCACCAAGTATCCCGAGCGCGAAACGAATAATTAAGCTAAGGAAATTACTATAAGAAAAAGAATTACAAAGCCACCGACACCAGAAGAATGGATTTCTAAAAATAAAGTACAGAAGCTATTTAGCTAACCTTTCATTTGAAGACTCAGTCACCTCGGCCCCTTCCATCGAAACAGACTCACTTGAAGTCGGATTTCTACACTATTTACAAACCGTTTTAGCTGTCGTATCGGCTATTTATTGCTCAGACATTGCTAGATCCCTCATCAACATCAATCGAACGAACGATCGAAATATATCGATGGAATTTCGATTGTACTTGAAATTCATTGATCCATGAATGCTGTGGCGTAGATATTCACACGGTTGCTTGCATATATTGTGAGGTTTGTAGATGTGTCTAGCACGTAAAAATACACGAAGACATTACGGCATTACTCGATGTTCAAGAAATGGAAAATAGTTGTTCAAGATGTACGTAGTAATCTGATAGGATTTGTTGTGTCGACCTGGAGTTGTCCTGGGACCAAAGAACGATGACGTCATGATGTGTTGTGATGTGAACCGAAATGGTGATTTATATTTACATCAAATCAATATTGACATCCAAGTGACATCCAAGTTGTCCTCCAATGACTTTTTTATTTGTTCGCCACATGTGTGATGCCCTCGGTTCGAGAGCAGTTTGAAATTGGAGCGATCAATCAAAAGCGCTTTAATTAATTATTCCCTCTCGATTCCATTCTTCCATTTCATTCCATTCCATTCCATTCCTTTATTTTTTATTTTAATATTTCGCCCCCAATTCCTTCCAAATTATTTCGTTTTTCGTTTCTCAGTTCTTTGTGTTTGACTCTGTCATGTCTTTTTCTCTTCTTAGTTATTTGACTTTCCTTCGCTTCCATTCCTTCTCAGTGTCTTTCTATTTTACATACATACTTTTTGTCTTTATTTTCCAGTATCCTTTCGTCTTTCTCCGAGTTGATTTTCTTTCGATCCATACTTTTACATTTTCTTGTATTGTTTTTCTTTGTATCTCTCCATTTTAATAAAACATATGGCAAGTTTAGAAATAAAGGGATTATGACATTAAATGAGTAGTCACGTACTGAAAATTTTAATTTTAAAAACAATTTTTTTAAACTTTCACAGTTCAGCAGAGAAAAGTAGACAAAAAACCTTGCAAACAGCCAAAACTTTGTTTACCTTCGTTGTTTATATGGGTTCCCTGTGGTGAAAGCCTGCGTTGCTTGGTCAGCGTTAACAAGCAGTACACACACGCGTAAGATCAACAAGCCGGTAGTTGGTAAGTAATTTACACGTGAAATTTACAAACTAATTTTTACTTTTAAACGAATATAGCTGGTAAGATAACATCCTTGGACGTGTTATGATTTTAGACACTTCAAGATTAAAGCTAAAAGTGTCGGTTTGAAAACGTGACTAGGCTAGACTGCTACGAGTACCCATAGTGTAGGGTCTGGTGTAGTGTAGTGTAGACTGTACACTCGGCGACTTACTCGGTGTAGCATAAATTACATTTACAAGGAGTCAAAAACTGAAAACACATTGTTAATGCCTCCCCAGGCTGACCAGGGGGATCCCAGGGGTAAATTTCCCAACATACCTCCCTGGACAGCCCAGAGCTCAACTCCTCCGTAAGCTTACTGTATACTTAGGTACATTATGTGTATACTGTACATGTACTTAAGGAATATAAAACGGCTGTACCATGATGTCTATATACTGTGGTATAAAAAGGATGGGAGTTGTATAGCATGAGAGAAGCCTAGGAACATCCAAAGCCGAGTGTTATTATTGCTTTTCAAGTGCTCTACATGTATCTCCCAGGGTGTTATATCACAGTTTATAATATAGCTTACATGATGTACATGCACTCTGATTGGCTGATTCACTGTCAAAATCTATGATCAGTAGCGTGCACAACTACAATTTTATTCAAAAACACAACAGAATCCTCAACTTTCTTGCCATTTTTATCTTTGGCTATATCATAAAAGCAATAGAAGACAAATTTCCATGGTTTACTGGCGAAATAGATCACACAGGATGTTGGGAGAACACGAGAAAAGTTTGAAAATCACGTGTTGGACACAAGTGTCCATTTATACATGTATATATATATATCATTTGCTTTTATAAAATCATTTCGAATGATTTTGAGCGAGCATGATTTTGGTTTTTCAATGATTTGGTACAAGCGTGTTGCTGACCTCTGATATAAGCACATGGTAGCCAGCCAATCTGAGCGCACATAGTTATTGCAAAGTAATTTCACATGAATATACATTTTGTAGTTTTATAGTGTTATATACTCAAGGAAGTGGTCACATGGTCTGAAATGGGACAATAATGAGGCAACTAAAGAGGTCTATTGTACTTTTTCAATTCTGAAGTCAGTATTTATTATATTTACTCAGCAGCGACCTGAAGAAAGCATCATTACATAATACAACACAGCTATAGCAATATGGGGATGCTGAATGAACACTTTTTAAAACAGTACTATGAAAGACCAAGCAGAGTTGCAAGATTTCAGAAACTTTTTCAGGTTTGAACTTAATATTTGAACTATATTTATACATAGGAAGCAGTTTAGCCTAGACTGATTCCATAAGTCGGTCTGTTCCCTCTTTGTCAATTCTGAGCGACCATCAGGGTAAAAGAGCGAAAACAGCGACTTATGGAATCAGTCTAAGTTTAGCCAAGAAAATCCAAGTTAAAATATCTGCAAATGATACGTCAGGATGATTCTCTATCCGATTTAGAGATCTCTGCTACGGTTGTGATTTCTATTGTATTTTCCTCATGAATAATAATAATAATAATTATTATTATTAATGAATTCAATAATGTTTGCTATTTACAGAAAGGAGATGTCCCTGTACACCTCAGAGGAAGATCAGATGTTCTGGTATATAGAGGTGTTATGGGATTCACTGTTATTGGCCTTGGTATCACATTTTATGGAATATTCTTAATGGCAACAAATCAGATGAAAAAAAAAAACAAGTAAAAAATGAACTTTAAAAAAATATTAGACTTTGAAGAAATGGACTTCACCTTTTTCACACTTTATTGAAGATTCTAACAGACATTGATCTGATTATATTAATCAACTATGTTGAATGCCAAAACAAAGCCTTGTGATGTTTCATAAAGGTGCCATGTCAGGGGTTTTGTTTCTGTTACTTTCAGTGTACATTTAGATTTTGCTGTGTATATGAATTAACTTGATTGTCATTTCGTACACTCTCTGGACACGACATACTGTATGCACTTTATAGGCTCGACATGCCCTTGTGTATGGACCATAATGTTGTAGCTGCTATGTATTCATAACATGTTACATGTAAGATACAATATGAGCAGCTGTACTGTGCAGTATGGATGTAAATATTGTCATATATTGGACTTATCATATGCCTACATGTAAATCTATAAAATCATGTTTGACTATAATATAATTTTCAAGATATCAATAAGTTTGGTGAGAAAACCGACAGTTCAAATTTATGTAAATGAGGACGATTTTTGTATCAGAATTCCAAGCTCAGACAAACAGTTATGATTTCTATTGAATGACACGTGTTTTCCTCATGAATTATTACCATGAGTTGGATAATTCAAAATAATATTCTTTTTTTTATAATACCTACAATGTCATCATCATATACACCCATTTGTAAACGTCAAATCAACCTGTTTTACTAGAATGTTACTGTGGTACAAGCATTGTCATTTATACATGTAGCTGTGTTGTTTGATTGATGTATGTCTGTTGTTGAGATTGTATATCAAAACTGCATAGGCAGCTGATTTAGGCAAGATCATCCATCAGTGACCTCTGAACATAATTTTGGAAAAACAATTTTATTTCCACTGGATCTTTTTGAAACGTAAATATGCAAAGATATGAAGAATCAAATAAAATATTACCAATGATTTTCACTTGAAGTTTTATAATAGAAATATATATATATATACAGTATGTAAAAATTTATAAGAAAAACGCCGTATTTGCAGTGTAGCGTGACGTTTGCGCCCGCGATCTTGCATAGGAACCATCTTGACAACGCGTTGTGTCAGTTCACTGATTTTTGTGTTCAAACTAAAAGTTACAAGATTAATCCTTACTTCGATTTCAAGAATAACAAGTCTTAGAATATCTTATGTAAAATTCCAATTTTCGAAATTCGATGGCTTCAATCACGGAAACCTTTCACTCTAGCTCGCCTTATGGAAGGTTTCGAATGCATCTTCCTGAAGACCCTCTCGCATGGCAACAGCGTGTTCAAAGACAAAAGGTGACTGGAAAGTTTCCTCCAACTCTCGGCATCCACGAACCAGTGTCTTTCCAAATAGGAGATCAGAATTTCCGAGCTCGCGAAGAAGTTGGCGAGACAAGGCTTGTAAGTTAGAACAGGGGACAGGATATTATTATTATTATACTGCATTTTACAGGATACGCCAGTTGTTGACACTATTAACGGGTTTGCATCGGTTGGTGCCGATGTGGAAGATGGCAACTATAAGGCCATCGAACCCCTAATACACAAAAATCCTGGGCCACAGGCGTCGAACCCTTATGATAGACACCCAGAGTCGCCTTTGCCGGGGATAACGAGCCAAAGACAGCCATGGGAGACGAACAACAAAGGTATATTTTTAATATCAAAACATGGAGACGTAATGTGTCGCGGTGTATCAATGTTGAGCAAAGCCATTAAAATGTACATGTACATTGGTGATGTGTATCGTTTTCTTTGATGATCGAATACTTTATAAATGTCTTTCATGATTTTACAACTGATTTTACTAGTACTAAGATTGAGGCATTCCTATAGAGGTTTAATTGTCACTTTTGAAATACTTGCAATTTATGGCATATATGTTTGCTTGAATATTAATAATAATAATAATAATATAATAACGATTTATTAAACAGATCCATGTTGAAAAATGGCTCTTCCCTGTTTAAATGCTATCTAAACTACATTGTATATACCTAAACTATCTATAAACTACATTATATATCTAAGCTACATTTATTATATTATTATACATCATCACCTAATGTACATATGACAGTCCATTGCCTTGATTAGCTTGCTATTTGGCAATGGGCCTCGGCGTCGAACACATCCTAGGGAACCCAGAGTCGCCTTTGGGGGATATTCTGTGGGAGACGCCAAAGGTATATTTTAATATCCCAGAGAAATACCCCTGGGAACGAAGTCTGTTGGAACTTGTTCCGGAAGTCAAAATTACTCTCGTTTCTGATTGGTCGACCTTATATGGTCGACCAATCAGTATCAAGTATTTCTGGTTTGAATAGGACAGCCGCCATTTTGAATTTTGACTTCCGGAACAAGTTCCAACAGACTTCGTTCCCAGGGGTATTTCTCTGGGAGCGAGTAACGAGCGACAGAATATACCCCTGGGTTCCCGAGGATGGGCAATATAATGAATAAAGATGAAACTGATGATCACATCATAATAATAATTTATACTGTTTTCTAGATATGGAGCAGAACTATCTTGACAATTACCCCAATAACAAAGAATTCGCTCCCAAGGTAATTATATATTATAAATTGTTTTCATCAATTTTATGAATATGTATGTCGTGTACAATGTAGTTCATTTTGGAGAAGGACCATAGGAGTAGATACAAGTGCCCCAATTGTCCACAATCTATGGCCAGATTGATCAATGAATGTACATGTACAAGCTGCTTCATTATTATTGATTATGACAAATCCTTTTAGAGTGGTTTTCATAAACCTGTGAAGCAGAAACTATTAGTTATAGTGTGCAATAGTCAAATGAAAACAAAATAACAGAATAGAATTAGGGATCCTGAAATGTGTGTCAGACAAAATGTCTGTATTTCACAGGCTTATGAAAACTACTGTAAGTTTACAACTCCGCCAGCTCCCTATATACATGTAGTCCTCTGTATGCGTCTTACTAATACTCTGACACCCAACTGAAAATGTTGAAAACTTTTCAAGAATATAAAACTTTTGAGAAGGATTTTCGTAAACTTTTCAAATCATGATATTCTGTTATATTATTTTGTTTTATTTCTGAATTTGTACATATCTTGTTTTGGGGTTTAATTAGGCAACCATGAATGTAGAGGCAACAAAGAATAAAGAATGGAGGGATGCTATTGCTTTGAAATCCTTTTACACTTCAGAAACTCAAAGGTAAAAATATGCTGACAAAAATATCCAATCCATGCAAACTCAACCTGCTGTACTGGGGCGGATCTAGGATTTTAAGAGAGAATGTCACATCTGATGGAGCAAAATAGCCAAAATTCTGGCCACAGTGAAAACATTAATATTCGATCTAAAGAAGGGGAATATTGTACAAACCACTGATCTGATGTTCATTTTGTAAAAAAAATCGTTGTTTTTTTTAAAATCGAGAAAATCGATCCAGGCCTCTGGCGGCCTGAATTGGCTTGAATCCAGCGGGAAAATAGTACCTCTAGAAAATCGTATCGCGCGAAAAAATAAAGACAGCTAAAGCGAAACTGTCTTCGGATATTCATTTTAGAAAGGTGCTACATGATATCTGAGTTAAAATCTAGGTATTTACTGCAAATCAACAAGTGGAAAATAAAGGTTAACAAAGCAGGTTTTTCCTATTTACATTTCACCGTTATTATGCGATTAATATTTTCTATATGTGCGGGTACTCTGATATCTCTAAAACTCCGTCTACGTAAGCTTAGAATGATATACTGAAACATATCTCAGAATTGATTTGGGTTTTTAATTGTGCGCCTTTTACCAAACTCCAGAACTTCAAGCATTTCGGCTTGAAATTTAGTGCAACATTTGAACACACGCCATGTCTGGGATCTAACAACTCAAACTTGAAGCCCAAATTCGCCACTAAAAATCAAAGCATGGTGCTTGATTCAAAGACAAAATAGACTAATGAGATGGAAACATGCAATTTCATGTTCGTAACGCAAGCAACATACAGCAGAATGTTGTGTGACCGAGTGACAAACATTCCTGGGTAGAGTAGAGAAAGGAGTTCAATTCAAAACTGGAGAAGAAACAACAAAACTAAACAAGGCTACGTTAAGCTAATACTCTTTATTTCCTTTACCTGTATCGGTTAAAATGGCTTCATAATGAGCTTGCGACGCGACGTGGAAAATACCCTAATCCGAAGGACGAGAGGCGAGTCCTACTGACGAGAGGCGCCAGTCCGAAGGACGAGTCCGAAGCCTCAGCACCAGTCTAGTAGCCTCTGGAATCAGGGTACGTGGAAGATGACGCAGTGCGCACTGATCAGTAAAACGAGGGTTGTTGTCAACGCTTAGCGTGTGCACATCGAGATATGGGGCACGCGGGAATTTGGGAGAGCACGAGAGAAGCGTAGTTACTCGAGGCGTAGCCGAGAGCAACTCTAGCTTCACGAGTGCTCTCCCAAATTCCCAAGTGCTCCATAACTCGATGGACGCACAGCTAAAGCGTTGACCATTTATTTTATAACATAGTCACTGCATATTCAAATAAAATAATTTTATTTTCCGATTGATTGACGATGACGTGAACGTGTGTCCGTGGACGTACCGTGTGTCCGTGGGCTTACGGACACACGCTAACCAACCAATCAGAGCGCACGTTATATCATACCTATGTTATAAATTATTATATAGTCAAGTCAATCCGCGCGCTCTGATTGGCTAAAAACTGTGCTGTATCAGAGAACGGAGTACGGTTTGATGACGCTCTTTTTCGGCTGTTTGGTTTGATCCAAAATTGTGAAGAAAACAAACCAAGCGCGCGCTCGACGGCGTAACTAGCGTCAGTAGCGCGCGCACTTCACTCGCTAAAATGTTATTCAAATACACAACAGAATCCTCAACTTTCTTGCCATTTTTCTCACCATTCCTGTTCTTTTTTATCAAAAATCCAGAGTTTCTATATAATAAAGCAAATAGAACAGCTTATTCCGTGCTCCGTTCAGTAATACAGCACTCAGGAATGCCGAGAGCACTCAAGAAGTGTGGAGAGCACTCGCCGTAAAATAAAATAACTATTATATAACGCGTGCTCTGATTGGCCAAAGGATGCGTATTCCGCGTGCTCTATCAGAGCACACATAACGTGCGCGCAGATATTCAAGCATTTTTGTACGATACAAAATTGAAAACTTGCCTTAAAATCTTATTGTATTTTATAAAAGAAATAGAAAAATTGTCCGCTGTGCTATGTGTATATTTATAGCACTTGGGGACTGATCAGAACACTCGAGAAGTATTGAGAAGCACGCAGCGTCGCACGCTCGTTTTCTATTTCTTCAGTCAATGTTTGTAGCGTTCGCTGAGTCCGGGCACCGACTGCTGTCCGTAATAGAGGGGTGTTTGCAAGACGAGAGTTGATTGTACTGCCTATCCAACGGGATAAATTTCAGGCTCACTCGAGAAATCAATAATATTATATTTTCAAAGTGTACAAATAGCTTTTTAAATAGTATGCAAAAATACGTCATTAGTAACGTACAGGAACGAGTGAGACGGGGGCTTAGCATCAAACCCCCTATATACCCCCCCCCCCCCCCCCCCCCCCCCCCCCCTACCCCCATAGCACTAACTGCTCCGTAATAGAGGGGTGTAGATTGTGAGTCTCAGGCCTGTTTACTAAACTAATTATCCATTCACCTACTGCGGGAGTTAGGGATGTATTTATTTTCCCAGTAGCTTATCTGAAGGTCGATAGTTCTTTCCCAAAAAACACTCTATCGTCCTTACATCAAGTAGTCAAAACAACCGCAGTGCGTACCGAACAGGGTAGCAAGGGGGGGGGGGGGGGGGGGGGGGGGGGGGGGGGGGGGGGGGGGGGGGGGGGGGGGGGGGGGGGGGTCATGATCATGCTTCACGGGCGATTTTTTGGTAAATTCACGCGTCACGGACCAAAATGTCCGAAATTCACGAATCACGAGCGCCAACCATATTTTTGGAATTTCACACGCGTGAAATGGTTTAAATCCTAAACGTTCACGTTTCACAGAGCATAACAGCGGTAAATCACGAATCACAGTCGGTCAAAAGGGACGATCACGCATCACGTTGAAACATAAATTCACGCATCACGCTCGAATTTTTATGAATTTCACGATTCACGCTCCATTTTTTGGTCAAATCACGCGTCACGCGTAACCCCTTTGCTATCCTGACCGAATGGTGCTCTGGTCTATGACCACTTGACGAAGTATATCACATTCATTCATAGCCCGATTGTCGTGCAAACGTCGCGTCGGACGGCAAGTGTATCACGGCATTTCGTTATTTCACGTCCTCTTCACGACGTCGATGACAACAACCCTCGTTTTACTGATCAGTGCGCACTGCGTCATCTTCCACGTACCCTGGTTCCAGAGGCTACTGACTGGTGCTGAGGCTTCGGACTCGTCCTTCGGACTGGCGCTCTCTCGTCAGTAGGACTCGCCTCTCGTCCTTCGGATTAGGGTATTTTCCACGTCGCGTCGCAAGCTCATTATGAAGCCATTTTAACCGATACAGGTAAAGGAAATAAAGAGTATTAGCTTAACGTAGCCTTGTTTAGTTTTGTTGTTTCTTCTCCAGTTTTGAATTGAACTCCTTTCTCCACTCTACCCAGGAATGTTTGTCACTCGGTCACACAACATTCTGCTGTATGTTGCTTGCGTTACGAACTGATGAAACTGCATGTTTCCATCTCATTAGTCTATTTTGTCTTTGAATCAAGCACCATAAATGATAGCCTCCTTTGCAGGCGTTCTTAGGTGAATGATATTACGAGAATAATACTGCTAACCTCCAAGGAAACATATATTTTAATGACAATCTTTCCCAAGTAAGTCAATCAATGTAAACAAAGCAGCCGAAAGCTGAGGACAAAGATTTTAAATGGTGGATCTTCTTCACAAAATCTTACGTATCAGCTGCCAACAATGAAGGTGATCATAATAGTCTGCGGACTTATAATTAGCTTTGATTTTTAGTGGCGAATTTGGGCTTCAAGTTTGAGTTGTTAGATCCCAGACATGGCGTGTGTTCAAATGTTGCACTAAATTTCAAGCCGAAATGCTTGAAGTTCTGGAGTTTGGTAAAAGGCGCACAATTAAAAACCCAAATCAATTCTGAGATATGTTTCAGTATATCATTCTAAGCTTACGTAGACGGAGTTTTAGAGATATCAGAGTACCCGCACATATAGAAAATATTAATCGCATAATAGCGGTGAAATGTAAATAGGAAAAACCTGCTTTGTTAACCTTTATTTCCCACTTGTTGATTTGCAGTAAATACCTAGATTTTAACTCAGATATCATGTAGCACCTTTCTAAAATGAATATCCGAAGACAGTTTCGCTTTAGCTGTCTTTATTTTTTCGCGCAATGCGATTTTCTAGAGGTACTATTTTCCCGCTGGATTCAAGCCAATTCAGGCCGCCAGAGGCCTGGATCGATTTTCTCGATTTAAAAAAAAACAACGATTTTTTTTACAAAATGAACATCAGATCAGTGGTTTGTACAATATTCCCCTTCTTTAGATCGAATATTAATGTTTTCACTGTGGCCAGAATTTTGGCTATTTTGCTCCATCAGATGTGACATTCTCTCTTAAGGTTCACTCCAGAAGGAAATGTTACGTGCACCAATTTTTTGTATTAAAAAAAATCGTATTATTGAATTGTTCCTGGGCAGCAAGGGGTATGCACAGGCACTCAATGAACCCCCCCCCTAAATCCGCCACAGCTGTAGAAGCATGAACACACTTCTAGTCGGTGTTGACTCCTTGAAAATCATGGTATGTTATCCCATAGACCTGGCTGTGTAATCCTGGGTGATAATCCCCAACTCTTATGTGAAGAGTACGTAACACAGGTTCTTTAAAGTTGACCCCTTGTATAGTACATGTATGTCAGAATACCCTCCCAGGGTGGTGGTTGGTACCAGATTCAACAAAATAATAAACAGAATTACAGAATCAGTCCAGCTAGAGTTGTCTAGTGACAACAGTAAAATAGAATAGTCATAATAATTAGAATTAATCTCACACTTTATGTCTTTTGCTGTCACCCTACCCCATTCACTACTGTAATCCCCCTCAACAAGACCCCTGGGCCCTCCTCCCACAAAACAACAACAACAAAACAAAAAAACAAAATTGGGAATGCTAAAGACATTTGAACTGACCCATTTTAGGATGTACAGAGGAGTTGATTGGACAAATATGCTACCTCTGCGTATTCCACCCCCCTCTAGCACTCTGGAGCTCAGTCCAGATTGCGTTACACGGACCGTTAATGAAAAGAGATGTGATTCTAGACCAAGAGTGTGGCAAGTGAGTATTAATTTGTATTAGGCTGCATACATGTACTGTATATTGATGCGCAAGTGATTTCATATCTCTAAAGCCTGCATGGTTTTCACTAGTAAAGTAAGATAGATAGATAGATAGAAACTTTATTTAAAGAGGGTAACACTAAACAGTATAAATATACTAACAAACTCGTGGCCCTCGAATGAAGCACAATTATTAAAACACAGCCATATACTGTAAGCATATACAATCTATGCATAAATGCAAGCAAAAGGATCTATTCAATATTTTTCCATTTTCTTGTGCATTATGCCTGGGTCACATGACACACGCTTGTTATGCTTGCATAAAGTACTGTAAACCAGACCCTACAAACTAAATAGGTGACTGACTGAAATAGAGGACTGGAGGTTGGATGATGAATCCACCCTTATGGCTGGCAGTGTGTTCATTGGTCGATAACTACATGTATTTTGCGAAATGAGGAGAATAAAAATTGCTCTTGATGTGAAGAAAATCAAAACAAAATAAAGAACCTGTAGTTTAATATCCAACAAAATCATTATAATTTTAGACTGCATGTTCAAAGCAACAGTTTTTAACTGAGAACTTTTCTTTTCTTGTGAACACAGCAATTAGGGAGCACACCAAATAGTTGGGATTATGTGCAGTCAAGAAGTGGGAACTACACTTTTGGATCCGTTAACTTGTAAGTACTGGTAGTTGTATTCTCACTCTGATGATCTCTACTTGTATTGACATCTCAAATCTGGTTAGAGAGACGTTAGCGATGCATTTTTCACTAGCGACATAAGCATACAGTACATGTACAATGTAGCATGAGCAAGCATACATTGTAAGTATTATTTCAATTCACAGTGAAAACTGGGCAAGAATAACCACAAAGGATCAAAAATGTTCCATTGCTCGTGCTTCTGTGCTGGATATAAAAATGTACGCTTATGCTTGAACTGGGCCAATTTTCACATTCCACAAACTCGTTTTGCCTGTGCAAACCAAGCATTAGGAACTGTTTTCACTAGAGTCAGAATCAGGAGTCAGAATGTGAATTGTACTGGAGCAGGGAGTTTTGAGGGAGAGGAACATCACAATCTTGTGAAGACCAAAAAGACTTTATCATCATCATAACTGCCACTTATATATTATCATCATCATATTCATCACTATTATTTTCTTCATCCTCACCATAAACAGGTCATCGTCATTTTCAAGATATTTATATATCCAACGTTGTCTAAGAATGGAATGAAGAATGGACATACATACATAAACTTTATTAACGTGTCATGACTTCTAGCATACCACAAGTGGTACACTAATCGGGGACACTTAATTAAGACATAATTACATTTACAAATAGATATATAAAAAGGAAATATTTATGTATATATATATAAATATGAATGAAATAAAATTATAGAAAATGTAACATGTGTATAGATTTAAAGCTAAAATGGTGATGGAACATTGTTCTTTCTTTCAGTTGCAGTCCCAATAAAATGAGTGGACAAATTCCAGGATACACGTAAGTATGCCTTAGCCTCCATGTGCCCTAGCCACCCTGTACTCCGTGAGTCCGAGTGCCTAAATAGCTACATTTGTAGCCACCCTGTACCCGGTGTTCCCTGTCTGTACCCCAATCTCCTAGCCTGCCTGTACCACTGGCCTCCTAGCCTGCCTGCACCATTGGTCTCCTAGCCTGCCTGCACCACTGGCCTCCTAGCCTGCCTGTACCACTGGTCTCCTAGCCTGCCTGTACCACTGGTCTCCTAGCCTGCCTGTACCACTGGTCTCCTAGCCTGCCTGTACCACTGGTCTCCTAGCCTGCCTGTACCACTGGTCTCCTAGCCTGCCTGTACCACTGGTCTCCTAGCCTGCCTGTACCACTGGTCTCCTAGCCTGCCTGTACCACTGGTCTCCTAGCCTGCCTGTACCCCAATCTCCTAGCCTGCCTGCACCACTGGTCTCCTAGCCTGCCTGTACCCCAATCTCCTAGCCTGCCTGTACCACTGGCCTCCTAGCCTGCCTGTACCACTGGCCTCCTAGCCTGCCTGCACCACTGGTCTCCTAGCCTGCCTGTACCACTGGTCTCCTAGCCTGCCTGTACCACTGGTCTCCTAGCCTGCCTGTACCCCAATCTCCTAGCCTGCCTGTACCACTGGCCTCCTAGCCTGCCTGCACCACTGGTCTCCTAGCCTGCCTGTACCCCAATCTCCTAGCCTGCCTGTACCACTGGCCTCCTAGCCTGCCTGTACCACTGGTCTCCTAGCCTGCCTGCACCACTGGCATCCTAGCCTGCCTGTACCACTGGTCTCCTAGCCTGCCTGTACCACTGGCCTCCTAGCCTGCCTGTACCACTGGTCTCCTAGCCTGCCTGTACCACTGGTCTCCTAGCCTGCCTGTACCACTGGTCTCCTAGTCTGCCTGTACCACTGGTCTCCTAGCCTGCCTGTACCACTGGTCTCCTAGCCTGCCTGTACCACTGGTCTCCTAGCCTGCCTGTACCACTGGTCTCCTAGCCTGCCTGTACCACTGGTCTCCTAGCCTGCCTGTACCACTGGTCTCCTAGCCTGCCTGTACCACTGGTCTCCTAGCCTGCCTGTACCACTGGTCTCCTAGCCTGCCTGTACCACTGGTCTCCTAGCCTGCCTGCACCACTGGTCTCCTAGCCTACCTGTACCACTACTCTCCTAGCCTGCCTGCACCACTGGTCTCCTAGCCTGCCTGTACCACTGGTCTCCTAGCCTGCCTGCACCACTGGTCTCCTAGCCTGCTGCACCACTGGTCTCCTAGCCTACCTGTACCACTACTCTCCTAGCCTGCTGCACCACTGGTCTCATAGCCTGCCTGCACCACTGGTCTCCTAGCCTACCTGTACCACTGGTCTCCTAGCCTGCTGCACCACTAGTCTCCTAGCCTGCTGCACCACTGGTCTCCTAGCCTGCCTGTACCTGGTCTCCTAGCCTGCCTGCACCACTGGTCTCCTAGCCTGCTGCACCACTGGTCTCCTAGCCTACCTGTACCACTGGTCTCCTAGCCTGCTGCACCACTGGTCTCATAGCCTGCCTGCACCACTGGTCTCCTAGCCTGCCTGTACCACTACTCTCCTAGCCTGCTGCACCACTGGTCTCCTAGCCTGCCTGCACCACTGGTCTCCTAGCCTACCTGTACCACTACTCTCCTAGCCTGCTGCACCCTGCCTGCTGCACCACTGGTCTCCTAGCCTGCCTGTACCACTGGTCTCCTAGCCTGCCTGCACCTGTACTCTCCTAGCCTGCTGCACCACTGGTCTCCTAGCCTACCTGTACCCTGGTCCTAGCCTGCTTTACCACTGGTCTCATAGCCTAAAAACCACTGGTCTCCTAGCCTACCTGTACCACTACTCTCCTAGCCTGCTGCACCACTAGTCTCCTAGCCTGCTGCACCACTGGTCTCCTAGCCTACCTGTACCACTAGTCTCATAGCCTGCCTGCACCACTGGTCTCCTAGCCTACCTGTACCACTAGTCTCCTAGCCTGCTGCACCACTGGTCTCCTAGCCTGCCTGTACCATTGGTCTCCTAGCCTGCCTGCACCACTGGTCTCATAGCCTGCTGTACCATTTGGTCTCCTAGCCTGCCTGCACCACTGGTCTCCTAGCCTGCCTGTACCACTGGTCTCCTAGCCTGCCTGCACCACTGGTCTCCTAGCCTACCTGTACCACTAGTCTCCTAGCCTGCTGCACCACTGGTCTCCTAGCCTGCCTGTACCACTGGTCTCCTAGCCTGCCTGCACCACTGGTCTCCTAGCCTGCCTGTACCACTGGTCTCCTAGCCTGCTGCACCACTGGTCTCATAGCCTGCCTGTACCACTACTCTCCTAGCCTACCTGTACCACTGGTCTCCTAGCCTTCTGTACCACTGGTCTCCTAGCCTGCCTGCACCACTGGTCTCCTAGCCTGCCTTAACCACTGGTCTCCTAGTCTGCCTGTACCATTGGTCTCCTAGCCTGCCTGCACCACTGGTCTCATAGCCTGCCTGTACCATTGGTCTCCTAGCCTGCCTGCACCACTGGTCTCATAGCCTGCCTGTACCACTGGTCTCCTAGCCTGCCTGTACCACTGGTCTCCTAGCCTGCCTGTACCACTGGTCTCATAGCCTGCCTGTACCACTGGTCTCCTAGCCTGCCTGCACCACTGGTCTCCTAGCCTGCCTTTACCACTGGTCTCCTAGTCTGCCTGTACCATTGGTCTCCTAGCCTGCCTGCACCACTGGTCTATAGCCTACTTAAACCAGTGGACGGTACCTGCCTGCACACTTCTGATTAGCCTGCCTGTACCACTGGTCTCCTAGCCTGCCTGTACCACTGGTCTCCTAGCCTGCCTGTACCACTGGCTTCCACCACTGGCCTCCTATGTAGCCCTGGTCCACTTGTTTATCATTGGAGAACCTAAAAATAAGGAAGGTTTACATATTGATTGTTGTTTCCTTTCTTTCTGCAGAGGGTGTACTCTAGGACGAAGTGAGAGAGATAACCCTAATCTAAATTTTTCATCAGTAACGCTGGTCAGGACACACAAACCAAGATATACTGATACTGCAAAGTAGGTGTTGATTGAATGAACTGTTCATTCCTTGACTTTCGTAGTTTTTTGCATTAATTTACCGTGAATCTTCTATTTTGGAGGGCTCTTATTAGAATAGGGGCGCTAATAGAGAGGGACGCTTATTTAATTTCCTAAACCAAACACTCAGATTCTCAGTACCGTATAGTATTTCTTAAATTTTTATTATCAACTTAGTACGGAGAAACGAAGCCAATATGAAATGTAACACAATGGTATGTCAGATATTCGCTGAAATGAAGGTATACTAAGTACATACAAAAGTTAATATGTACCGTACATCGTAAAGACAAGTTATTTCAAAAGTATTTGGGGGCAGGGCACTTTATTCCAAAAGGGGGGAAGATTTCGGTATTTGGATTTTAGGTATTTGGATTTTAGCTGTTGATATTGTTGTTGTTGATGATGACATTGCTCTTCTGTTCTTATACTGATACTTAAAACAGTGGACGGTACATGTCTAGCACCTTTTGATTAGTGTTTTTAATTTGCCGTTGTTGTCATTCTCGTTGTTGTAGTTGTTGGTATATAAACTGTAATGGAGCCTGGAATGGAACATACATGTAGTAGTATTTAGATTTACTGTCACATGGAAAATAAACTAAGACAACACATTATTGCAGGAAAGGCAACATTCCTGGATACACCGGCATCCCATTGTTTCATGGCGCTGCTGCTCCTAAAGATTCTCGTACACATTCTACAACTACTGGCAGCACATACAGGTAGGCGCTTGTAAACTATATAGACTGAGTGATTCTAATAAACCTGGGCATTACTAACTACCTTATTATCACTTATTTTCGCGCGTCCTTAATTTCGCGAAAATGTCAGAGGCATATTTCGCGAGGCTTTAATTTCGCGATTTTTCAGAAAAAACGTGTATATTTACGTTTTTTTATATATTTCTGGTCTAAAGCAATCGCAAATTTCATTGTCTGTTTTTATCACAATGGATTTGACGTTCTGTTCGTGGACTAATGCCCTGTGCTGAACATTAAACTTCGCGTCGTTAATTTTCGCGGTAATCTATTATTCGCGAGTCTTTCATTCGCCTCGATTAGATTTTTCAAACTCTTATAAAATCGTGAAATTAAAGACGGTTATTGTAAAAAAAATGATAATAAGGTGCAACAATTAAAATATCAGCCCGTAATTAGACATCTCGCTGTTTTAATTTCCTTTGCATTAATCATAAAACACTGACAACTAATTAGTAGTTTCCAGTCTCTACTCTTATTCTCGTGAAATTTGACACAGTGAAATGTTCAAACTCAAGTGGACAACATGGCGTAGCGAAAACAGCTGGGGCGAAGTGTCCAGTCTGGGGGGGGGGGGGGGGGGGGGGGGGGGGGGGGGGGGGGGGTCAGCAAATGGAAGTTAGTCATTTTTTTTTTGCAATTAGCTCATTCTATTTGAACGGGATGGGGAACGGTTGTACTCTTCCATAGGGGGAAGGGCCACAAAACGTTTAGAAGAATAGCCAAAATAGCCAAAGGGATTCCTGCAATCCTCTCCATTTCTTTCTAACTATGGAAATTATTTTCCCCCACAGGAAACTACAAGTACCTTCTACGCTTAACTTATCACCTTTCAAGCGAGAGTCGCACATGTCTAAAATGGTGACCTTGGTGCATCCACACAATCCATTCAACAGAGTTGTACAAAGTTGTACCAAGTTACCTGAACCAGGCGTGTATCAGGTGGAACGAACACAGATATTCTGAGGCAATTGTAGAATAATATACGAGTTATGCGCGCGTCACTTTGATGGGCTTCCTGTGGTGAACTGGTGGTGCGTACGCGTACAGAAGAACTATAGAGTCGTTTTCGTATGAGTGGGAAACCTACGGCACGGAGTTACGGTCACGGTACGGAATCGAAGACATCTGATTCAACCAATCACAGCGCGCAAAATTATTGCTCAACCAATGAGAATGCTTGGACACGGCACGGTCACCGCACGGTACGGCACGAACTGTACCGTAACCCACTTCCCACTCAATTCTATTGTGTTCCCTGTGTGTTTACTTCCAACAGCCTATCAAACAATATGCTTGCGCAGTATCTGTTTTATTTGTAACAATAGCGTCAGAAAAAATGATTGGGTTGCCTGAATCCCCAAAATTCTAGGTTAAAACCGGGGGGACTCCATACCACCTTGCTCCAGATAAGCACCCAAAAAGTACCTGGGATGCACGTTGCATATTGTCGTATTGAAATATCCAGATAATATTCATTATTGTCATAGCCCAAGTTCGATGAGAATTCAAATTTTCGTTAAATGATCAATTTAGTTTAGGGGTTTATAGAACATCATTAAATATCTTTTAAGGATATTTTTTGCGTTACGCACCCCCCGGTACCTTTCCATGCGAAGTTCCACGTCTCCCCTCCAAGTCCCCCCTCTTTCATAAAAGCTGTGACAAAAATGGTTAAACATGGAAATGAACCATTTCTTTAAAAAAAAATTCTCACAAGATTTTTGTCTTGCTCCCTGATCGCGGGAATCGGTTTGCATTCGTTAAAGGGTTTACTTTAGAACCCCGGTTTGGAATATTGTACATATATAGATTTGCCTTGACGTTATAACAGGTAGTTATAAACGTGCACTAATTTATAAAATTTAAGATTTTTGTTTAAATAAATAAATAAGATTTTTAAAAGATTGTTTTGTTGGGGTGTTCATGATTGTTGTTTGTTCTTTCAAATCACAAGATGCTTCAAATTCTCGTAAAATGTAATACGCACACATGCGCACAAGTAACGAACTAGCGCCGAAAACAGACCCAGAATTAAATTAAAGTACAATTGTAGGAAAATGAACATTTTCTGACCCTACCGATCCCGTCAATCTTATGGCTGCTTAACTGCCGGGTTCATTTTCACTTCCGACTCCAATTTTGATTCAGCTGCCTTAGAGGGTCGTTACGATTGCACATTTTGCGAGCTATGAGTGTAACCTTTCGAGCCGAATATCCACGAGTTTGTCAGGGAGAGCCTTTGATTTATCATTCACCTTGTGTTTACGTCGGACCCGTTTTTAAATGACACCAGTTGTTATGCTTGCGTCACTGGTAAGAATCAGGCTTTAGAGTTTCTTGCACTCACACTATACCACACACACATTTCATCAAGCATATATTTTATTGTATTTCATCTATAACTGTAACATCTATGCTATGCTAAACTTTGCGGAAATGGTATCATGGAGCAGAGATTCCATGTAGATTCAAAAGCTCATGCTGCCGCTTTCATTTATTACACCAGGGGGAGGGGTGGCACAATTGCAACGCTCAAAGTGTATTCCAACCCCCTATCATAGTTTAACATTACCCCCCCCCCCCCTCTCCCGGGCCCCAGTAGTTTGCCATGCATTTTATAACCCCCCCCCCCCCCCCCCCCATTAGCTTGCCATTAGCATTTTATAACCCCCTATAAACGCTTTCCAAAACAATGCAACGTGCCCTCACAATCTAGCCTGCGTAGCGGCCCATTCCCCTCTCCTCTTCCCCTCCTCCCTCCCTTTTCCCGTTGGCTACCACAATCTTGAGAGCTCCCCCCTGGTGTAATGAATGAAAAGCCCTCACATTCCCTTCTTTCCTTCCATTCCCATGGTTTATTTTGTTTTCCTTTCTTTCTTTTTTTCACTTCTTTGTTTTCGTTCTTTCCATTCCCATGCCAAGGCCGAGTCAATCCAACACTGACGACTTGCGTACGTTCAGTAACTAAAGTACGCAAATCTATGAGTATTATTGTTAACTAGGGGCCGTGTTCCATTCAGCCAAACTAACCGGGAAAATCTGGAGGGGAAAAAATGGAACAGAAAAAAAAATTGGTAAGAAATTTCGAAAACTGTTCATGACGGCCAGGTTGTCCTCTTTTTACAAAAATTCCGGTTTCACTGAAATACTCTGTTCCGTTCACAACAAGTCTTCTTGTATTTTAGGTGTGGGTTCCAGAGGCCGTGAGGGGATTGGGACCCCTCACGGTCATGGTCTGAAAAAACAATTTCATTGTCTGGCTTCTTTCAAACTGATAAAATCTGTTCCATTCAAGATGGGGGGAAAAGTGGAATTCTCGACCGGACTTGTTTGTCGAATGGAACGCGCCCTTGGATTGAGCTAGCTTTTCTGCCAGTTCTTCTGCAACAGAGACTTCCAAATCTCAGGCTAATATCTATATCTATATGGCTATATTGCGCGTTTGTTCCACAAAATAACAGACCCTCAAAAGTAGACTGCAAAACGTTCCTCCTTTTTAGATTTTTCGTGATTTCAGGCGAACGAGAGGAGGTGCTCTCCCATCGGGATGAGAGGGCCCAGGGGACGAGGTTTAAGAGAGGCCCTTCTTGCCTCATCGCCGTCTTTCTCGTCCTTTAGTCGAGCGCACACTATACATGACTATACGACTCGACTGTCGTCGATTTATCGTAATAGCAATCGCTGTTGAATCGTAGACGTTACGACTCGTGTGCGGTGCGTAGTCTTTCACTCGCCGATTACTAAAAATAACCAGCCAATCACATGATAGAGTTGTAGCACGTAGATTAGCCAAATGCGCAAACGCCCAACCATCTTAACATGCGCGGTCCCACCACGAGACAGTCGAGTCGTGCGCCAGGATTTATACATAATACTTCACCGAGTCAACCTTCCAACCCGAACTGTTTCGCAGTCTACATGTATTGAAGGTATTTATAGCAACAAGCACAATGGGTGAGCCCCTTGCTTTCTCACGAAGTGGAGCGTACTTTTTACACTACGCTAACCCCGCGATACAACAATAGCACTGGTCAGCATCCCTTCTAGCAGGAGATATGTACTCAGTGTAGTTTCACTGGGATTAGTTGTCGAACATCGATGATACTAAGAGTTCAAGGATCTGCATTTTCATTTTCACTCGATTCCTCGTCTGTAGCAGTTGTAGCCTGCTTAGCAATGTTATCTAACTTTTGTTTGATGACTTCTAGCCTTTTTCGTATGCTTACAAAATCATAAGTACCCCTCTTCTCACCAAATGGATCCTACGAATAAAAAGAAAGAAAGGTAAGGAAGGAAGGAAAGAAGGAAGGTAAGAGAAAGGAAGAGAAGAGAAGGGAAGGGAAGGGAAGAGAAGGGAAGAGACTGGAAGGGAAGAGAAGGAAAGGAAAGGGAAGAGATGGGAAGACAAGGGAAGACAAGGGAAGAGAAGAGAAGAGAAGGGAAGGGAAGAGAAGGGAAGAGAAGAAGAAAAAGGAAGAGAAGGGAAGAGAAGGAAAAAGGAAGAGAAGGGAAGAGAAAGGAAGAGAAGAGAAAGGAAGAGAAGGGAATTGTATGTAAATGACTTTTCCTATCGCAAAAGGCATAACTAAAGAGCTTTGATTGACAGGAAGTCAATGCAATGTTTAGCTGTTTAGGTGCGGTAATACGGGCAACAAAATCGTGGAAATCGCGCAACATTGTTGCCCTCAGAGCAATGTTTTGGTATTACCATCGTTCGCACAACTTATCGCGCAACACATTTTGGTTGCAGGTTGCCTTTGTTGCGCAAAGTAGCTTATTACTTCATGCAACAAAGTTTTGCAACCTGCAACAAATGACCGAAAATTTAATTTGTTGCGCGACAAGTTCACGAACATGGTGGTAATACGAGAATCATGCTTTGCATCACGCAACAATCTGAAAATTGCGCGACAAGTTATTATAATGCCATTATTACCGCACCTTTATGACAAGAAATATCAGTGAAGTTGGCATCCTCAATAAAGAATCCTGGTTATTATTATTATTATTACTAAGAAAAACGCCTCTTACTAGGTGCAGCTAAAACCTTGAAGATTCTACTTTTTCTAGACAATTTTGATTGAAACAAAAACGTTTAATACTTGAACTGATATTCCACTGTTTGCCATGATAACCACAGGTAGCCCAAGGTATCTATGAGAGGTTTGTTATCGAGCTGTATATAAAAGGCTTTGTATGGGACCGTAGGCTCTGGTCGATTCCGTAATACTTAAAGCCAGAGCCTAAGGTCCCATACAAAGCCTTTATATATTCGATAACAAACCTCTCATAGATCATTGCTACCTGTGTGGTAACTAACCTGCATGTTTTGTCCATTTAAATAAGACTTTTCATTAATAACTGTTAAATAATAGTCGTAGAACTCGGGGAAGGACTTTTCCATTACGTCCCTGATAAGAAAGCAATGCAGTATCAGCATGACTGACATTACTTATCATGACTCATCGTCATCACAATCAGTAACATGGTTATTGTTATTGTGATCATCATTGGCAACATATTCCTATTATTATCCTGGTCACATGATTTCAACAAACCACTACTACTGCCACCGTGATCATCAACATCATCATATCACCATTACCACCACTAATACTACATGTACCACTGCCACCACCATGATCATCAACATCATGACCACAACCATCACTATCATCACCACTACTACCACTAATACTACATCATACAACACTGACCACACCACCACTACTACCACTACCACACTACACCATCATCATCAACATCATGACCACAACCATCACTATCATCACCACTACTACCACTAATACTACATGTACCACTGCCACCACCACTACACCACCATGATCATCAACATCATGACCACAACCATCACTATCATCACCACTACCACCACCACTATCAAGACCATCATCAACACCATCAATGTCATCATTATCAACAACACTAACAACACTATCACCACCACCACTACAATCAATGTCATCACTATATCACCACCACCACCAAGTGCTGCCACCACTACTACCACTGCCTATCACGGCACCACAACAACTCTCACAATCATCATCATCATTATGGTTCACTTACGTTAATGCTGCAGGGCAGGAAAGCTTGCCTTCCAACATATCAGATACAGCTACACGAAGTGTTTCATGTTGAATACACTCGTTATATCGTTTACAATCACCAGCTTGTCTTTCCTTTTAAAACAAACATGTATTCAGTTTAGAGTCTCAATGTGCAAATCAGATGACACTAATTCAGACTTCATGTACATGTATTATACAAAAAACGTCCTTGTACAGATTAGTAAACTTGCAAAAACAAATTACAGTCTATAAAAGCTAATCTTGAAAAAAAATGAATGATGGCAAATGCCTGGGTCAATGTAATCTGATTTGTAGATCAGGGCCTGGTTGTATTGTTCAAAAGCGAGTTAACGCTAACCTTACCCAGGGTTAAATATGGCTAACCTAGGGTAAAATCTTAAGAATTAACCCTAGGATAGCGAATTTAACCTTGGGTTAGCATTAACCCGTTTTCGAACAACCGGGCCCTGTACAATGTACAGTATATTGAGATTGTAAACCTCTATAACTCATAAACGCAAGGTTCAAAACACCACTAATACTGAACCCTCCCTCTATTCAGTTTGTATATATACACCTATTCCAAATATCGTTCGACCGCAAAGGACTTTGGGAATCTCCTAATTAATTTATTTATCCGTGGTACTTGAGAAGTTATCCCTACGAGCGTTGAATAGCAATCATTTGGAACTATTCGGCCATTTGAAAATGCATGTTGTCAAAATGTCTACGGATGATCGAATAAATAAATAAGGATAAAGTCCCAATACCCTTTGTGGTCAGACGTCAGCTTCTTGCTTGTTGCTTTCAGCGGGACAACAATTTTTGGAATAGGTGTACATAATTGATTAAAAACAAACAAACGAACAAGGATGCTATATCAGTTCCATACCTGCTCAAAGCCAGGTTCATTGTGATAAGGGTTTTCATTGAGTAAAGACTGGATTGATATCAATACACTTGATAAAGACTGTGCTGGGCTCCAGGCCGGCCCTGACCATGTACTGTTGATCAAACATACAAATGTACTCCATTTTGCTCATAAATATTTTAATAAATATTAAATAATACATTTTATTATTATATGGTATTTATTATTAAATATTTTAATTATTTTACAGCTAATTTATGTCACGTGTGACCAGTAAATCGGAACATTCAAATGAAGATTTGAAGTCTAGACTTGAGTCTCGGACATTTCTAAAGACAGAAAAATCAAATCTCCACCAATAGCTAGAAGAAAAAAGTATCAGATATCTGCTTACTCAGGCTGTTGTGATTGCATCTAGTATGTAGGCTTAGCTGGCACAAATTTTCATCCAATTTAAATTTAATTTTATGAACGTTTTTGAGAAAATATACAAACACATGTACAACAATGTAATCAGATACAAACACATGTACATGTACAATAAATTGTACTTGATTTACAGAAGGATCATTCAATGAATTCATCCACAGTTCATCCACGTCATGCCTTACCCTATAATACTTAAGCAAACTTTTCCATTTCTGTATAAGTTTGGGTTGAATCGAACTTGTCCTCCCCCTGTAGTCATCAATTTCACTCTAGGCGGTCTGATGGGGTAGTCTGGGGGACAGCGAATCAAGAAGTAGTAAAAACCACCCTCGTATGGTGTATCAAAAGGGCCTGTTATCAAAGCATGAATCTGCAAAAGCAAATAAAACAATGAGTTTTAAATTTGGCATATAATGAGGCTTCTTCCACGTGAATATAAATGAATTGAATCCAAGCTTTCGGACCTGGTAACCGGGCCATCATCAGGGAATAAAAGAATGAGATTCATTCATTCCCTGTCGATGGACTGGTTAAATGTGGGTCCGAAAGCTTGGATTAAATTGATTTAAATTTATGTGGAAGAAGCCTCATTATATACAATGTACCTAATATGATTCCCATGTACAAAGAAATTTTAGAGATTTAAATTATTAACACTTATAAGTGATGTCTATTGATAAGGGTTGTCAACAAACACTGGTTCATATATCACTGGCTACAGTACGGTAATGTAATTTTAGATAGAGGGCTACAGAGCATTGCAAGCTGTCATGTGTCACCCTCTTTAAATAAAGTCATTTATTATTATTATTAAATTTATTAAGAACAAACCAAGTGACTGGTGATTAAATTCCAAATTCTTCTTTGGAAATCAAAGAGCCTCTGGATTAGAATTTCCTTTTTGATCAGAGATCAATACATTGTTTTGCAAGGATGCCTCTCCTGGACATCTGTGCCCCTTCACTCAAAACTGGACTCCCATGGCTCTACCCCCTCCCTCCATCAGTGCTCTGTTCTACAATGTACATGTATTTATAGCTGTGCACACTGAGCTAAACAGATTAGAGGGAAGTCAAAACAAGGATGTGAGGTCATGAAGAATAAAACCATGCTCTTCTCGCTTAGAAAGTTGTGCATTAAGACATCCTTGGTGCCAATGATTTGCTAGTGAAAATCACACGTTTGCCTCTGCAGAGGTTTGACTAGTATTTTATTGTATTATTGTGTATGTATATAATTTGATAAAATACTAACCTTGGTCATATCATCTTTATCAGGCACTATACACATGCCTGGAGGTGGCTCATTGTAGATACTCATGATATCTCTGTCAAATCAAATTACCCGTAAGATAAATAATCATTTATTTGCAAAAAAAGAATGTATACATGTATGTACAATGTACATGATGAACGAATGAGTACATGTGAATAGCAATTAACTGATTTCTTTTAACAAAGTATTTGAGGATGAAACTCTTCTTCCAGTCTCCTCAGAGCACTAGTCAATCAAGCTTTATATTCACGCCGTCTTGTTTTACGAGTTTTCTTTTGTATTCCACAGCGGAGTCACATCACAGTCAAACTATGTATTTATAGCACTTTACAAATGTACTTCAATTTCTATCTATTTCATACAGTTATAAATGCTACAGCATTTCATATTATTTGTGTCATCCAAGGACACTGACTAGAGGAATAGACGACTTGCACTAAGAGGTCACGTGACCCTAACTCCCATAAAACGAACAGTAGTGTCAAAATGAACTCCAGAAATGAAAAGAGCAGCTCGAAATTAGTAAAAGGGCGAAGTTTCAGCGCATAATGTTTGACACAGGAGAAATGACTAAAAAAATAAAATCGATCGTTTTCTAAGATTTTGTTTGGAAAATGCGTTGGATGGCAAGAGCCATGCATGCCATCCAATGCATTTTCCAAACAAAATCTTAGAAAACGATGGATTTTATTTTTATTCCCATTTCTCCTGTGTCAGACATTATGCCCTGAAACTTCGCCCTTTTACTAATTTCGAGCTGCTCTTCTCATTTCTGGAGTTGATTTTGACACTGCTGTTCGATTTAAGGGGGTTGGGGTCACGTGACCTCTTAGTGCAAGTCGCCTATTTAGCTTTTAAAAATCTTTCTACCGGTACATGTACATGTACATATGTTTTTAGAATTCATTGGATTTTGAATTGTTTATTCAGCGAAATAATAGTGAACTCAAAATCATTTTTAGTCTTTTAACAATCGTCTCCTTGTAAAAGAAATTAATTCACTGGCTTGCAGCTGGCAAATAACAACCTTAGATCAACTACAACTTCTTTGAATAATTATTAGTGAATTTAAGTCCTTATTAAAAATTAAAATTAATTTAAGTCCTTATTAAAATTAAAACTGTTATTTTTCTATATCTTACATCAATAATCACGGTCTAGTAAACGTTATATCAGTTCGTGCAGTAAGCAGTTTCTTGAGGAAGTGTGATCATTCATGCAGTGAGTTCATTTCAGAGGAAATTTGAGCGCGCCCATCGCATACATGTACATCACATCATAATAAGCCAAACCCTTTATACACAAAAGTCAAATTACTTCATATTTTCGATCGGAAAATTAAAACGCGTACGCTTTACAGTTTATAGATAAAAAATCAAGTTTCTTTTGGATCTGTTTATAGTTGCTAGCTAGTTATAAATGTCACTATAACACCAGATCAGTTCGATAAACATGTTCATATACTTAATTAAGCATAAAAACAACAAATGTATCTTCTTCTTTAACACAAGACACGATTAAAAAAAATAAAAACGAATTCCATCATGTAGAAATAATTGTGCTAAAAATACAAACTGATTCTACGCTGTGCTGTTTTATTTTCGCGTTTCTATTTGAAGTTTACTGTATAAAATCATACATACAATGGACAGATCTTTAAAACTGGTACCTTTTGATTCTTAATATACATTGTGGAGTGACTGTCTCCTTGTCCCAGTCCTTAGAATGCAGTGGATCCCACAAAGCATTGGACGTTGAGTGAAGAAAATCCGAATCTTCGTCCGCCATGTTGAATTTGGGAATTTCTGGAAGTTGAGCATGCGCAATGAGGTTCGTCGAGCCGGAAGGTGGGAGGTTGGGGAAGAGGGGACTTTCAGCTTTGCATTCCTTCTTTTTTTCGATTTTTCCGTCCTTCCTTCCTTGTATAATTACTTTCCTTACTTATATATAATAATTATTATTATATTCTTGTTTCATTCTTTCCATTTGCGCTATTCCTCAGTACTTTTACTAGAATTCTTTCTACTTTCTGTCTTTTTTCTTCAGTCAAATTTCTGTTCAAATGGCTATCACTGACAACCCTGATTGAGAATACCCTTCCGATTACGGACAAGTTACTGTATTACTGGGGGATGTACAGTGCTAGGAGTGAAACTAGTGAAACAGCTAGCCTGCGAGCAAATTTTCTGGTGTAGACGACAAAAACATCGCCAATTTTTCCTTGTCAAGGAAAACTTGCTCGTGAAGATGACAAAAAATTGTCAATTTTTCCTTGTCAAGGAAAACTTGTCAAGGAAAACTTGTTCGTGTAGATGCGGCTTAACGCTCAGAAGAACTTTATGGGTATCTTAATAGCACTTTAACTTTCCCTCAATTTGTTACCTCACTGAGTGACAGATGAATTTAATGAAAATCTCTCTCGAGCTCTCTCTCGCGCGTTTAACTCTTTTTTTAAACAGACACCAGAAAGAGACTCGCGGGGTCCGCTTTAATGATGAAAGTTCGCTGTATATATTTATAAATATTACAACGAAACTTGTGGAAAATTCGCTATTTTGCTTTGTTCAGAGTCTTGTTGATCGATACTACAAAGGAATTGAGTGGGTCTGTCTGTTTGTCGTGACAAGATGACCTTTTGTCTAATCGACCAATCACAGGAAAGGATCTTTTTGCATGTTTCACTCGAGTAATTTATAAGTTTATAGACCATATCATATGCTTTCCATCGCTCTTCTCAAGTACTGAAACAATTCGTGCATATTTATACAAAACTGATTCCACGTTTTTCAAGATTCAAGCATTTGGAACCCGAGAAAAAGTTCAAGTTCGATGCGGTAAGTACGGTATATTAGTTGCTGCTGGACTATATAAGCGCAGACTGGATGATCTATCGCGCGCCTTTTTCTATTCGAATAATTGCGGCAGTTATTACATTACACAAAAATACTTGAAAATACTGAATTCAGGATTCCTACAGAGTGAGAGGCAAGACATTTCACATGACTCAGATTCCCTGTTCCAAGGTAACTTCATGTATTTTTAATGGATCATTACAAGTGGTCCAAGTGAGTTCGTTTTGGGATTATCATGCAGGAGCGACTGTTGAAGAAGTTCGCGCCAAGTAAAACAATAATAATGTTACGCTACATATTCACGGAAGTCATGAAAGTTCAAATATAACAGAGAAACTGAAGAATATTTGAGAATTCCATGTGTAGAAAGTAGTTCTTTGGAATGTCAATCTGGGAAAAATACACACTTCTGGAATGTCAATAAACGGCAGACTTGTAAAGTTCGGCTAAATTATGATAATAAGATGGAAATTGATTTAGTGTCACGCTGAGAGATTGCCTGACCAAAGGCAAAATTCAGTTGCGCTTTTTACGGTGTAGAAACTGAACATGAGTTCAATTCTTTACATGCTTGTGGTGAGCTGATTTTCACGCTGAAGAGTCAAAATGTTTCGGGTGTTTGTTTAGAGAATAACAATGTACACATGCCGCAAAGAATCGTATGTTTGATTATCATGGTAGAACTACCACTAAACTTGGCGCCAACTTTTAATGATCGAGCAGAGAAAACTTTGTGAAAAGTTCTCGATTAAAAATACTTCCAACTTTGTATTACTTGCGGCTAACTGGTTTCGTTGCTAGTGTGAGCTGAAGTTTAAGTCAACAAAACCAGCCAAATCCCTCTATTATATTTACTATCAACTCATTAGAATAATTTAGCGCAAGACCATGCTGCACCTTTTTGACATTTTTGTTTAATTTAACAAAAACGTTTAATTATATTAAACGGGTTTCCGACATAAATTGAAACATGGAGTACCTTGAAAATTAATAATATTTCGGTTTTCTTTATTTAATCTTATCCATTTGTTATATTTTACTTAAAACATACTATAAATGAGAAAAATGAGAAAACGGCGTTCCCTGTGTATTAATTGCGTCAGATTTTGCATTTGAACGGGACGCGACGAAGACTTACCATAGAGAAAGGTGTCTTTCGAAGGACTGATTTACATATATATTTTCTTGCGTCTTAATTATATATTTTTTGGTATTTATTCACGATCCCAATTAGCTTTGTGGAGGCACTTTAACAATGTGCCAGTAACGTTGCTTTGAAATGTCGATTGGCCGGCACAATTTCGTTTTTAATATCCCAGATGTCTTCTTTCACACACTCTCTCCTAGTCTCTCTTTCTAATCTCTTTCTTGCCATGCCGCACACAACTTTAAAACCCACGTCTATATACAGCTATTTCAAAAAAGGCTGGTGAAGGTTTTTGTTGCATCTTGCATACCAAGCCCGAAATGCACTATGGGCGATGTGAATGGACTCTGGAAATTTTCCCAAACTCTGTCTTCGCAATATGAATGAATGAATGAATGAATGAACTTTATTTAAACACGGAATCAAAATCACTAAAATTAAAATTAATTACAAAGTGCTCTCCCTTTGAGCCGTGTAAAAAGATAATTCTACCTAGTTATTGTCGATATGTATTCTGTATGTGCATGCTGACATTATTTACATATTATCCACAATACATTGGTATAGTACGTATGCAAGATGCAACAAAACCTTCACCAACCTTTTTTGAAATAGGTGTATATGCTATTGGGTTTGGTCTGAAGTCTGGATATTGTTTAATTTATACTTACTGTATTTCTGAAGTGGCTTATGGACCCAAAACTGAAGTTATGTACTTATTCGATACTTCGCATGCATTCCATATTTCAATTGAAGCTTTATTTGATGATGGTTTTGATGATTTGATTGGTTTAAAATGATCGAATTTGATAATGATATAATTAATAATAATTAATAAAAATAATAATAATAATATAATAATAATAATAATAATAATAATAATAATAAATAATAAATAATAAATAATAATAATAATAATAATAATAATAATAATAATAATAATAATAATAATAATAATAATAATAATAATAATAATAATAATAATAATAATAATAAATAATATAATAATAATAATAATAATAATATAATAATAATAATAATAATAATAATAATATAATAATAATAATAATAATAATAATAATAATAATAATAATAATAATATAATAATATAATAATAATAATAGTAGTAAAATTCACTTATTTTTAATTATATTTATTTGTTTATTTATTTATTTATTTTGTTACTATATGCTAGCAAATCCCAGTCATCATCATATCATCATCATCATCATCATCATCATCATCATCATCATCATCATCATCATCATCTCAAGATGAGCATTATAACGTGAGGTCGCTTGCTACAGCTGAGCGCAGAGCGTTACGAAGAGAAAGTATATGTACTCGTGTCTTCTCGTTCTTTCATCAGCGCTTTTCTCGGTACTACACAGTGCGCAAAGCACACTTCTTAATAATATAAACTATCTTTCATCAGTTTGATCATTTTAAGAACAATAGAAACATAACAAGTTCTCAGTGTATTTACACGTAATTAACTAAAAATGCGAACAAATGCCTGAATGTTATTCATATTTATATAAACCGTATGACGGGATGGGATGGGGTCAAAATTTAACTCTTTGCGGAAGATATTTTGAATGAGAAGTTAACAAATAACCGAGTCAGGTTTTACGAACTTAAAATCCCGACATCCACTGAAAGTAAAGATTTCTCCAGAATTAACCGTGATCATCTTTCAATTGTGAGTAAAAATGTAATTGCTGCGACGTCACAGTGAAATATCCTCGATTCCCCAGAAAGTCGCTTTTTTGTAAAAAATCTTGAAAATTACCCCATCCTCGAAAGTAAAAGATATGTAATCATCATACGGCATATATGCTTCAGTGTATTTTTGACCAAATTAATTAACGTTTACCTACCTGATTATAATCAGGTCTTGGCATTCTTTGTACATTCTTTGAAGCATAACTTATATTTTCCGACACACATGCAAAGTTATTGATATAGATTTACTGATTAATTGATGGTAAGTTGAAGTGTTAATATACTGGTTACCCATAAAACAACTTTCTCATCGTTCGCCCTAGAAGGAAAGTTGGTTCAAACGGAGAATAGAAAACATTTGTATAATTAGAAAATCGATTGTGCTTCGAGGCCCCACTTTCCTATGCAAATTAGTCAGTGCCATTCAATGTGACAGCATAAGGTTATTAAGGCCTCTATCCGCTACTATTCTACCACTATATTCTTACATGTGTCTCTTTATTTGGCATTTCAAGTGAAAACTGATCAATAAATTAATAAATACATTAAATTCGCGTTTTCCATGTGAGAAGTGATTCCAAGCAATGCTTGATTGGACACAAAAACATCCCCAATGTCAAAGAGGCTCTTTTGTGTATCGCTATTCAACGGTAGCAAATTATTCAGTTCTCGAAAGAACGTTGCTTCAGAGTATTGTTCGACCCGCTATTTGGGAACTCTCATCAACACACTACCAGAAAGAACTACGAAACTGGTACACCATTTCACATATCTGGTAAGCCAAATACAATTTGTACCATTTAGAAAAAAAACAGCTGAAAGAGCGATAGGTTTTGATCAGTACCGTTGCTTCATTCACCGTTTGACCTAACTGATATCCTAGTGTATTAGCCTCCTGACGTTATGTTACAGTGCGAATCGAAAAACCGTGGGCACCCAGAAATAGTTCAAACATCGTTTATTTTCCGTTGCCGAACAATCAGAAACGACTCTCTAACTACAAGAAATTTATCTGACTACAAATCAGTCGAACTTCTTGCAGTTAAAGAGTTGTTTCTGATTGTTTAACGAACGATAAACGATTTCTGAAATATTTCTGGGTGCCCACGGTTTTTCGATTCGCACTGTAAGTAAAGTTTTATTTTGACGCTTGCTATGTTTATGGGTGTAGTTCGTAATGTAATTGCTTAGAAATCGGGCAGTAAATGGATTGAAAGAATCGCTTACAGCTGTATTTAGTGAAGGGCTGTCCAGTTAGGGTGGAGGTTCTTCACATACCCAGAGTGCCATTGTCAGTGTCCTTTCATCATTACACTTCAACAGCATTTAGCTTTGTAGTTTCAAGCATTTAGCTTGTTTTGTAATTTCACTGCAGTCATAACAGTTCAGTATACAGAGTGTTTGACTACACTAATGAAATACTAAAAACTTCAATTTCGATTCACGTGTTTTGATTCAAGTGTTTTCCTCTAAGTGATTCCGCATCGTAAACCGTGCATAATATATCAAGATTGAGCAATGCTTACTGCATTATTTAATACCTTATGCTACAATACTGACCATTTCCATCAAATATTAAAAACATTGTGTAACTTTTACAAGTTTTTGGCTGATTATTTTAATGGTTCGAGAGAATCAGAATCAGATACTGATTTAATTTAGTTCACACATGTTTGATTGAGAGTTTGAGTGGTAAGTTTTGACTTCAAAGTTCACATGTTTTATAGCTTGGTTTGAATTGAAGCAACTTCAGTAGTAAAACGTAAGAGATAAATACCGAGAACGGAGGCAATAAGCCATATAAATCCCGAGGGCCGTAGGCTTATTGCTTTATAGGCTTATTGCCGACGTTCGAGGTATTTATCTGACTTAGTTTAAATTTGACAAGGAGTTTCGCACAAAGCAATCTGAGGCATTTTCTGGTATTTTTTGGAGTGTTATTTAGCATGAATACTATATGAATAGCATGAAGAATAGCATTTCAGTGCTCATTATGAATTCACCGGGATGTATTCATATGGATACATCCCGGTGAATTCATAATGAGCAATTCAATTCTATTCTATTGTTCAACCGGTCAATACCGGAGATAAAGCCCTATGAATAACAAAGAAAACCGTGTCAAATTTAAACTAAAAATGGCTTGGCGCTATCAGGTTAAAAATGCGGGTAGAATGTGCTAATAGATTGTTCGATTATTATATCAGTGCTGAAACTCTGAAATTCGTACTGTTGATCATGAAGTTACTGAAGCCTAACTTGCCTTAATCTTTCTTCCCTTATCGTACTGACTATACTATTATCTACAACAGAAAATTCAAACAGGTGAATCAGGGAGGCTGAACACATCTGTTTAAAAAAAGTTGGCATTTGAATAGGAAATTTTAAAAATCGTGAGCCGTAAAGACTCATGGGAAAATTGAGAACAACTTTTAGCTATCAGTGAATTCGAACGCCTTTTTAATCTGCACAGTCGCTTCTTTTCCTAGTGATCAAAGAGTTACGAAAACACAGTTTCGACAAAACGGAGAGAAATGTTATGGACCTTAGAACATGATCTCACTCAAACCAGCAATAAAGTAATTAAGCATCCCGACTGTGTATACGACTCTTGTATGGTACTTGATCATTTGTGTTTTATGCATTAGGCTAGGTGCTAAAGTTCTATCATGTGATTGGCTGGTTATTTTAAGAAGACTACGCACCGCACACTAGTCGTAACATCTACGATTCTACGACTACGATTTAACTTTTAAATCCTGGTCTTGACTTCGCGATTGTTCTAAAATCTATGGAGTCGTAGAAGACCACACACCAACGATTAATCCCCGTACGACAGTCGATCGCGAGTCCAAATTACTCCCTCCAAGACATGAACCCCTAAGGCGGGGACGATCCATTAACAAGACTATTAGATTAAAATACCCTTAAATCCCTGCCATGTTCAGTATAGATTAGCTGTCGGATTTTTCATATAGGTTTTGCTTGGATCAACTATTATACTGGCTTTGTGGTATATAGCTAATTGCATAATCGTTGTCAGGTTGAAAATCATAAATCATAGAAGCTGAGACCGCAAGGATGGATGGGAAATCAGTTCATGACCCGCATTACAGGCAGATATATTCAATGTTCTCGTATAGTTTTGAAGGTATATGAGCTATTTAACTAAGATCCTACAAGTCTGGATAAAAAGGTCGATGATTTGACGGTGTTATTTGAGAGTTTTAATTTCCCAGAATTCCTTTTGGTCATCATAGCTAGCTTTCATGATTTTCGACCCGAAAACGATTATGTAATTAGTCCAGTCTGCTTATATACATTTAGTATACAAATAATTGCATTATCATAAATCAAGGAAGCTATGACCGCAGGGATCTCTGGGAAAACAATGTCTCATTTGCTGCTTACCCAGATATCCTTGCGGTCATAGCTTCAATGATCTATGATTTTCAACCCGACATTATAGGGTGTATACCGTATTGCAAAAACAAAATAACGTAATTAATTCAGCCACGAGCGCCGTCAATATAGCGTCCATCTTTCTCTACCAACAACATAACGGTTGTATATTGTAGTTTCTTAGTTCTAAATTACTCCCTCGCAAACATGCATGTTTTGATAAATAATTTGATAAACAAAGATAATTACATTGTATATATATACACAAAAAACTATTATTTTCGCAATACTCGATCCAGTTTCGCGTTGCCTAGAGATGACCGCTGTCCTTGACAAAAGTCGAATTTGTACAGGCTTAGCCTCGATTCAGAAACCAGTCCGTGCAATTCAAAAATGTTTCTATTGTTTCATGTCAACATTTTTTCGTGTTCTTGTTGATATTTGTGAATAATTTACACTGACTCGAGGCTAACCCTGTACAAATGCGTCTGTTGTCAATAAGTACAGCGGTTTTACAACGGGATCTGTGAACACGAAAAGGGACTATTGGTGCATATAATACATCTATATAGCTTTCTTTTCGATTTTCTCTACTATATTCACAGCTGTGATTGGATTGATACTTTATTAGACATATATCTTTCGATTGATGTCCCACTAAGTTTTTCTTACAGCGAAATTCGCGTGCTATATTAGAAAAAGGATCGAACCAAAATTGTTCACAAAGAATTTATATCGACTTCATCGATTATGTATTTAGGAACGATATATTTTAAAAGCTGAGAAACAGGAAGTTTGAAATGATATTTCTATGTAAATTCATTGCGTTACAGGAAACAATTATCCCAATACTCAAAGTTATAATATTTGGATTTCCGCCATCTGTGGACCGGGCTTTCACAACTTTGTGTCAGACGCAAGCAAAGTTATTCTGATTTAATTTCACGTTGAAAACAATATCTGTATTTGGAATTCTCAATTTCTGTGATGCTGAAGAAGCTACGAAATAAACCTACCATAAATAATCTTAAATGCTGCAGTTTGTAGCGACTTTTCTATGAAGAGATTTCCCCGACCCGCTTGACAACTGCTTACTCGTGTCACCAACAAGCCGCCCCCTTTTTGGGAATGAGAAAGGATTGTTCTCGCTACAATACAATTGATACAACCCCTACAAAGGCGTCACATGCGTACAAAAGAAAATGCCAAACAACTTAGAACTCTCTGTCTCCGCGTTGAATTGTATCAAAGTTTCAAAGTGAGCGAAGTGCCCTCCTTGACAACCACTGCACAAGTGTTGGGGGGAGGTGTAACGAGTAACGCTAAGTTCCAAACTAATGGAGTCCTACTTCTCTATTTTTTGACGCCGAAAACTGAATCCTCGTGAATGACTCAGTTGTAGGCAAATCGGCCGAGTTGGTGGTGGTATTGTTTCCTCTCGTGTATCAACAAGCAGAAAAACACTATACTTTTGTATTTGAATTGTGAATCAAACAGCTGTTCAAAAGTGAATCCATTGAGACTGCTCCTCTCGTATTTTTCTATATTAACAGGTGTTGCTATAATTGAGACTTAGACTCGCCAAAGACGCCTTCTCAGTGCAGGCCAACCGATGCAAATACACCATACTCGGTGTAAGGTTTACAGTGTAGTCGACTCCAAGTGCGTCAGTTGAAGACCGTTGAACATGGCGCATTGTTTTCACAACTGACTGGTCTGGCAGAATCGTCAGGTAAGTAAGAATCAGAAACACAGTTGGTTTGTTGATCAAGCTGATTGTACACACAATCTATCATCTTGAAATGTTAATTCATCAGGGACTTGCTCGTCTTTGACATGTGATTTGTGTCCTGTGCAAGTGTGTTTATCGATAGGAGATCAGAACTCTGTGTTCTACAATCTGATGTGTTCAGTCATATCCAACGGCGCGCGTCAAACACTCTTTCACAAAGGATCAGAACATGTACATATATATGCTGTAGATTTAGCGCTCTCCGTAAAGAGAGCTGCTATATGAGCATTGAATTATTTATAAAGAAAATGGTCAATTCAATTTTCAGTTTCCAGTTACTTTTATTATTCAGTATATTGTTCATTCATTCATTCAATTTTTCATTCATGCATTCATTCCGACTTACGTACTTACTTATTTTTATAACTTTATTTATTCATTTATTTATTTACTTCTTTCTTTCATTCTTTATATGTATGCATTTTTATGGTGAAATACAATAACTTCAGACTTCTGCGACACCACAGAAACCTTCGCAATCAATACATTAGATTTATGCCATCTTACTCAGTTGTCACTGCACTCTATTTTCATGCAATTTCAATGTTTAGCTGACCTAACTACTCTATACTTTACTTTTTGTACGTCATTTTTAATTCTAGCTTATATTATTAATTCAGAACCTGAAAATGTTTCAGTGTGTTTGTGAAATTGAATTGGTTTTACCGGATATTTGTTATTGTTTTTTTGTCTTGATCTATTGTTGAATCTTTAGCATTTTATTAGTGGTGAACTGACGGCCTAGGATTTCAATGTACGTTCTATATATTGGCTCATCTATCTATTCATCCTTCCGTCGACCATCCACAATTAATTTCGCTCGTTCATTACTAGTTCGTTTATTCGTTATCAATTCAGTCATCCATGTAATAATAATATTAATAATAATAATTGTGATGTATGAAAATAACAATAATAATATTAATAATAATAATGATTATAATGCTAATGAGAATCAAGATAATAATAATGATGATTATAATAATAAAAATGATGATAATAATAATAATAACAATGACAAATAATAATAATAATAATAACAATTGATGATAATTATGAAGATAATACTAATAATGACAAATACTACTACTACTAATAATCAATATATAAATAATAATGATAATAATAATTTTTTGCCCATATATAACGCCTTGCACTATTTCTCATTCTCGTTCAAATGCGTTCATCCATTCATTCATTTTTTTAATCCTGTACAATACTACGATATATATGTTTCGCACATGCGCGACATTCTTGGTGCGAAACATTGCATCGATGGCCTGTGAAATTCCAATAACACTAACCGTTAATAACCGTTAACGTAGCAACTTCATGCTGACGTAGACCTGTATTTAATGTTGTCACGCAATGCATGCTTGCAGTCACGCTAGCAGTCTACATGAACTTGGCGGGAAACAAATTAAAAACAGTAATTGTCATAATAGCTCTCCGTCTGGCAGTGGATTGGACAACGTTTGTCTTTCAAAACTAGACAAACACAAAATAACACATGAATATTTGCAACGACATTTCCCATAATCCATTTCGGTCTAGTTAGCTATCGTGAGTATTCCCCAGACAAGGTGTTTGAAACTGCTGTATCGAAACATCACTTTATAACCGCACTGACAATCTTTGCCAATCAAAGGTTACAATCCGTTTGAAGCAAAGCGATCCTTTCATCGATACGGACTTGACCAAAATCAAAAATTACCCATGCGATTGGCGGGGTGTGTGTGTAGGTGGAAGCCAGCGAAGTGTGAACATTGTTTGGTCAAAACCACATTAATCGCGATAGCTGACTGTCATCCAATCGCTACACAGCTCGGGGATTCCTCGTTTTATCTCGTCAATACGTCTAGGATTGAAATTACTCTACAATTCGCCACCACAAATGGCTGAATTTATTTTGAAGTGAAAATTTTTCCTCTAGCAAAAAATATATTCAAACGTATGAATACTTTGATATAAAGGTATATTTTTGGGATGGTCACATACTGATATCACTGGATATTTCCACTAATGGACAAGTACCCGCTCGACCCTGAGTAAGTAGCGTGTTGTGTTAAGTTGAACGTCTGAAAATGACTATGAAATTTAGGGATAATTTCATGCACATACTTCACGTATGTAAGTTCGGTTTGAAGCTGTATCCAGTGTACTGGTGTCGATAGATACCAACAAAAAGGTCGAAATTGAGAGATTTTTCAAGATGCTGTGCTTATCGGGAGACGGTTTGCTTCTTTGAGCGCCTTTCATTCAAAGATCGAGATAGCAAAAAATAATATTCACTTATGAAACAAGGGAAGTCGGTCTAATTTCAACTTACAATGGCGGAAAATGTCTAATATAATAAGTTAATATATTTTTTCGCACATAATTATTGACATCTTGAGCTCGAGCGGCGGACTGAAGCCGCGTTTGTAGAAGACTTTAAAAAGATAACTTGTAAGAATTTCCGCTAATCTAGTTTTACGTTTTAATGTTAAAACTATATACGTAGATCAGATCTATTTGTCAAAACAATATTTCAATAGTTTCTTATATATTGATACATTGACGCACTTGGATGAGAAAGGAAGCGGTCCCGACTATAAACCACCGTCTTATTTATTGATGAATTCAGTCCCTTTCCACTGTGCAGAATAATTAACAACTCGTTGCAGCTTTCGCGCCTAAGGAGTTATCCTCGCTGTGTTTTGTTCTCTCAAATGTCATCTTAGTGTAAAACTTAGACGATTACAATTGTGTAGTTCGTAAGTGAATGTATAATCGATTAACCGTCTGGAAAGAATGAAAAGCCTTGCACGAATCGCGTTTAATAATGAATTAGAATGTGCTTGAAAGCTTATTAGGAAAACAATGAGTGAATGGATGAAAATAATGTAAGTTTGCATGATTTTATATGTAGAATTATAAATATATAGACTGGACAGTTTTGTTGTGTTATTTTTTTAATTTCGTTGTTGTGTTTGTTTGAACATTTTAGTTGGTTAGTTTAATCTTGTTTTATCTAAGTAAAAATTCAAACATTCTTCTTATTCGTATTTCATGTGTTTATACCTACACTCCTTCCCATGACACCCAGCGCGCCGAGTGATAACGACTGTTACTATTCAGCTAAGCCGAGAGAAAAATGTTGTCGCTTGTGCTTATGCTTGTGTGAGGCACGACTTCACCGTGACATAGCGCCTCTTGTGCTTTCGCTTATGCTTGCGTCAGGCACGTTTTCACAGTGACATAAGGCCTCTTGTGCTTGCGCTTATGCTTGCGTCAGGCTCGTTTTCACTGTGACTGATAACGCCTCTTGTGCTTGCGCTTATGCTTGCGTCAGGCTCGTTTTCACCGTGACATAGCGCCTCTTGTGCTTTCGCTTATGCTTGCGTCAGGCATAAATTTTTCACAGTGACATAGCGCCTCTTGTGCTTGCGCTTATGCTTGCGTCAGGCCCGTTTTCACAGTGACATAAATGAACCATCTCTTATGCTTGCGCTTATGCTTGCGTCAGGCACGTTTTCACAGTGACATAGCGCCTCTTGTGCTTGCGCTTATGCTTGCGTCAGGCCCACTTTTTTCACAGTGACATAACGCCTCTTGTGCTTGCGCGTATGCTTGTGTCAGGCTCGTTTTCACAGTGACATAGCGCCTCTTGTGCTTGCGCTTATGCTTGCGTCAGGCTCGTTTTCACAGTGACATAGCGCCTCTTGTGCTGCTTGCGCTTATGCTTGCGTCAGGCTTGTTTTCACTGTGACATAACGCCTCTTGTGCTTGCGCTTATGCTTGCGTCAGGCACGTTTTCACAGTGACATAGCGCCTCTTGTGCTTGCGCTTATGCTTGCGTCAGGCCCGTTTTCACAGTGACATAACGCCTCTTGTGCTTGCGCTTATGCTTGCGTCAGGCACGTTTTCACAGTGACATAGCGCCTCTTGTGCTTGCGCTTATGCTTGCGTCAGGCCCGTTTTCACAGTGACATAACGCCTCTTGTGCTTGCGCGTATGCTTGTGTCAGGCTCGTTTTCACAGTGACATAGCGCCTCTTGTGCTGCTTGCGCTTATGCTTGCGTCAGGCTTGTTTTCACTGTGACATAACGCCTCTTGTGCTTGCGCTTATGCTTGCGTCAGGCTCGTTTTCACCGTGACATAACGCCCCTTGTGCTTGCGCTTATGATTACGTCGCTTGTGAATTCAGTTAAACTGTTACTGTAACAGCTTCTTTGTACCTATACATACAGGTGACCGTTTAAGATGGATATGTTGGTTATCACCATACTCAGCATTGTAGCTGGCATATTACTGGCTACAATAGCTGCAACGGGCATCTACTACGCTATCAGAACCAAGAAAGACAAGCAGGGACAGTCAGTAAAAGATGGTGCGCGCAAAAAGAAACTAGCCCTCCCCCACGACGACTCGTATGTAATATATCAAGACGAATCGCTTGTCAATGTTGAAAGTATAGCCGTTCAGCCTGAGACACGAAGACCGATACTCTCTCCTGACGATGTGTATCCACCTGTCAACGAGGAAGAGCAGGACGACTTCTTGTTGGAGAGCTTGGAGATGGACTACAACTCGAGCGGTGGCATGCCTCCGGTAACTAGAACGATCACAGGCGTTTTCGGTGTACATTTTATCACATAGAAATGGGTTTCCGTTAATCATAACGCCCCGTTCAAACGAGAAAGCAAGTGAACGCAAGTTTGGACCTGCGACTCGTTTGAACCGATTAACACCAGTTACGGTGACTTGCGGCGATTTCTCCGCAAGTTGAGGCGTCTTGCGTCTCGTTTGAATAAACTTCCGAAAAAACGGTACGAACACAAGCTGCCACAAGTAAGCTTGTTTTCTCGTTTGAACGGGGCCTAACTAAGAGAGCTTATCGAAGTCAATTCGATCTACTTATTTAGTCAAGCTGAAAGAGGTTCGTATCAGTTCAAGAATAACACGTGACTTTACGTACACTTTGATCGGACGGAAGCCAAACGCATCGATGAATCAACCGGTCGGGGCACAGGCAGCCCAACCATTTCAACAAATGTATGCGCGCGTCAATTTTGACGGGCTTCCTGTGGTAGAGCGCGCGGCATAATTGGTATATTGGGTTCCCTGTGGTATTCCGCACGGAATCGCTTACGTAGTATTTGACACTCTGTTGAACGTAAACGTAGTTGATTCCGTGCGTAGAAACGGTAACCACTTCATGTAGGCACAATCGTTCGCTTATGAAAACGAAGCAGTCTGATGAAGATAAAAACTTAGACACTTTACCTTTGTTTTGCTGTTTTTTATCCGTTCATCTCGATATTTTATCATTCTGAAGACTTAAGTTACTATATACTCTATATTGCACAGGACCATTACGTGAGTTGTGCCTACACGAAGTAGTTCCCGTAGAAACACAGGATACCCAACAATATATCATTCGATCCCCCGCGCCCTACCACAGGAAGCCCATCAAACCAGACGTACCGTCATACTATCTTTTTAGTATTTTTGCCAATAGCTTCAGAAGTAATGGTTGGGCTACCTGTGGTGGGGGTAAAACTAATCTTGTAAAATGTATTGAACTGTATTTCACAGGATGAAATGGTGGAGCGACGAGGATCGTTAGAATTTTTACTGCATTTTTATCAGCTAAGGGGAGGTCCAGCATTGTTGAGCTGCATTTTTATCAGCTAAGGTGAGGTATAAAAGCTCGGGCAAATCAGTGCTCCCAACATTGTTGGCCAACAACTGATCCAACATTGTTGAGCCCAACAATTGATCCAACATTGTTGAGCCCAACAATTGATCCAACATTGTTGAGCCCAACAACTGATCCAACATTGTTGAGCCCAACAACTGATCCAACATTGTTGAGCCCAACAACTGATCCAACATTGTTGAGCCCAACAACTGATCCAACATTGTTGAGCCCAACAACTGATCCAACATTGTTGAGCCCAACAACTGATCCAACATTGTTGAGCCCAACAACTGATCCAACATTGTTGAGCCCAACAACTGATCCAACATTGTTGAGCCCAACAACTGATCCAACATTGTTGAGCCCAACAACTGATCCAACATTGTTGAGCCCAACAACTGATCCAACATTGTTGAGCCCAACAACTGATCCAACATTGTTGAGCCCAACAACTGATCCAACATTGTTGAGCCCAACAACTGATCCAACATTGTTGAGCCCAACAACTGATCCAACATTGTTGAGCCCAACAACTGATCCAACATTGTTGAGCCCAACACGTTGGCAGCGTTTGCACACCCTGTTGGGTGTTGATGCAGACGTTTGAGCCAACAAGGCCCAACGTTTCATTTGTTTTGTGATTGTTGAAGCACAGATAGCCCAACAATGTTGGATAATAAGTCATAATAAGGTTGAAAAAAAATCGTTTAGTAATTGATACTACAAGACAACATTGAATGTTGGAACCGTTTGAACAGCCACTCAAATCATTTGTTCTTAATCAACAGTTCAACCTTGACCTTGACGCTGGTGCGTTTATCAGACTTACCGAGGAGACTGGACACTAATCACTCCCCAGACCCCGTGGTCGAGCTTGAGGTGAAGTACGGTCACGATGGCAAAGTCAAGTCGGAAACCTACCAAAACACAACCAGCCCGCACATGTATGAAAGCTTTCGCTTCGAGATTCCAGTCAACGAGCTTGGTAACCAGACACTTTGCTTCCGCGTCACTGACATGATGGAAACGGGGATCCCTGAACCGAAACCCCCCACCCCACCCCCGCCAACTAAAGGTAGAAGGAAAGAAAAACCACCACCGCCTCCACCCCCACCACCACCCCCACCGTCTCCAGCACTTGTAGGCATTGTAACCGTCCCCTTGGCAAGCGTCCCAATGAAGAAGTTGCTGTCTGACTCGGAGATTACTATAGTACGCGATATCATTAAACTAAAGAGGAAGACCCGACAGTTGATTGATATTGCAGACAGTACAGCCGGTGATGCTGTGTTATCTACCACCACTGAAGAAGAAGGTGCTGATACAATCGATACGGAAGATGCAATGACGGCTGAGTCAAGTGCAGATATGTCAGAGGTGGCGACAACAGATGATTTTGAAAAGGTAAATAATGACTATAATTCGACTGTTGGTTTGCATGTGACGTCATGGCGGCCATGTTGGTTTGCATGTGACGTCATGACGGCCATGTTGGTTTGCATGTGACGTCATGGCGGCCATGTTGGTTTGCATGTGACGTCATGGCGGCCATGTTGGTTCCCGAGAACAAAGCATTCCTTATTACCTTCTCTTGTTTGTACCACCAACATGGCCGCTGCGTCTTTGTACTTGAAATCTCCAGGATTGATTGCAAACCAGCAACACCACACGCGACAATGACAATTGTTTTTTGTTTCCTTTTGTTTCTTTTTTATCATACTAGTGCGGTTAAAAATCTGTTTCTGTTTTAATTTAAATCTGATAAGTAAGCGATCCAGGGCCGCGTGATTGGTTTGCTTCTTTCTTTGTTCTGGCAACCCCCTGGGTGTATAACATCACAGTTAGTCGTTTTCTGCTACTGTGTTATGTGATCACACATCAATTCTTGGTATTGTTGGAGTTGCTCTGAAAATTAGGTAACCAGTATGTTACACGAGAGTTATGGAACTGTTTTATGGGACGCCATTCCTGGTCATTGTTATTCATTGTGTAGTGATAAAAAAATGTATTCACTTATATTGCGCAAATATCAATCCTAAAATTTTCAGATGCGCATTTAGTACCAGGAACCATAACTGTTGTGTGCCAAACTAGTTGTATACTTGAATCTTCATCGTCTAACCTTGTCGCTGTATAGAATGTGAAGCGTCCTCGAAAACAGCCCCATGGTAACATCGTTGTTACCATGTTTACCCAGATCTCCAAAAGGGCGCTTCGGGAATAGAATCAATCTTAAATGCTCACTACTTTATACACATCATTCTGATTTATTAGACTGAGTCAGAGGAAATGAGCGACGATGCTGCTTCACTCGTTCGACATGGCGTCAGTTTTGAAACAGATGAAGTTGGACAAGTTGGTCAAATGCTTCTTATATCTCTAGCTTACTGGAAGCCGTCTGAGAAGCTGACAGTCGTAGTAATGAAGGGACGTAATCTTAAAGTTATTGATAAAAGCAGAAAGCCAGGTAAGCAGTGTAAACATAGCCGCTCTTTTCCTCCCTTCCGTTGTTTTCTTCCTTCCGGTACTTCCATCCTTCCATCCAGGCTTCTCTTCCCTTCTTCCATCCTTTCCTTTTCTTTCCTCTCTTCGCTCCTTCTTTCCTTCCTTCCTTCCTTCCTTCCTTCCTTCCTTCCTTCCTTCCTTCCTTCCTTCCTTCCTTCCTTCCTTCCTTCCTTCCTTCCTTCCTTCCTTCCTTCCTTCCTTCCTTCCTATCATTCTTCCTTAGCTCCTCCTTGGCCTTTCATGCGCTTTCCTTCCTTCCTTTCTTCCATCATTTCGTCCTTCCCTTTCCTGCCTCTCTCACTCCTTCCCCCTATTTCTCCCTTCCTTCCTTCCTTCCTCTTCCTTCCTTCCCCTTACTCCCTCTCTTTCTCCTTCCTCCTCTCTCCCTTCCTTCCTGAGCGAATCCCCAGCCATATAATGCTTTCTATATTCTCGTTATAAAGACCCTTTCGTCAAAGTTTACATCATGATGGGAGCCAAGAGATTAAAGAAAAAAAGAACCGTCGTCAAAAAGCGTGAGGTGAACCCAGTATGGAACGAAGCGTTCAGCTTCAACATCCCACTTCGAATACTTCATCGAGTGAGCGTCATGGTCTTAGTGAAACATCACTCCGAGAGGGGTAAGGAGAAGCTTCTTGGTAAGCTCATGATTGGAGCAAGCTCGACCGATGAAGCGGTAGATCACTGGAATGCCATGTCATCTTCTGGAAAGTCTGTTGCACGGTGGCATCATCTAATAGAGGAAAAGTGAACCTCGCAGTGTATCACTGATATAAAACTAATCCTACTCCTAATAGAATATACGATGTCGGTTTGGAATCCATGAAATATGAGAATGAATTGGGGGGGGGGGGGGGGGGAATCAATGCTACTTATGTCAATGTATGTGAAGGAGAGGGGAGGGGGAGGGGTGGGTACGAAGGCTACTTATGTCATTTTATGTGAATGAGAGGGGGAAGGGTGGATATACGACGGGTACTTATGTGAATGAATGTGAATGAGAGGGGGAGGGGTGGGTACGAAGGCTACTTATGTCATTTTATGTGAATGAGAGGGGGAGACGAGGGGGAAGGGTGGATATACGATGGGTACTTATGTGAATGAATGTGAATGAGAGGGGGAGGGGTGGGTACGAAGGCTAATTATGTCATTTTATGTGAATGAGAGGGGGAAGGGTGGATATACGATGGGTACTTATGTGAGTGAATGAGAGTGGGAGGGGTGGGTACAGCGGCTACCATTAGGATATTTCATAACACGTTTCATAGTTTCAAAACCGACATCATTTAATCGTTTAATGGGATTCTACTACACCTTGGAGAGCACATATATGTACTGCATACTCGACCTTCAAGTGACTAAAAAGCCGGGTAATTTCGCTTTGTTAAGGCACGGGAAAACCAAAGAATCTTGCGCGCAATATTATCATGCAGCACCTGCGGCATGTGTCCTAGCTCTTCTGCAATAGTTACCAAACAAGCTTGTTGAGGAATCTAGAATGCGATCGATATTCTCCCTCCACAGACATTGCGCGCAACAAGGACACACGTTGCATTCTTTTCTGATAAATTAACTCGACTAATCTTAGAACTGTCCTCACTTTCGCTATCATCTGCCGGACGTCATTTTGTCCTGTACACCCAAACCAGTTCCCCATCTCCTTCGGTAAAGGCAATATTGCGCGCTCGCTTACAGTACGTATGTGTCCATGCAGATCTCTATGCTTCAATGTATTCTGCATGAGTGACTATATATACTCTATGGTGCACGGGGTGAAAACATTATGAAGGGCTACTGAATATCTCAATAGTCAGCAGTATATTTTGTATTTTTTTACGAATGATCGATTCCATGCCAACACACAAGATTCAATCTATCATATCGGATATATAATCTTAGCTCTTCTTTTCTAGAAGATATGTTTGTTGTTTTGTGTACCTATTTCATCAGTTAAAACGTTGACAGATTAAAGCGCCTCTGACATGAATACGTTTGCCATTGTATTAATTGTTAGTTTCTTTCGTTTGTCCTTGTACTAACGTTTTAAATGAGTTCTGGACCGCTAATTGACCAATCACAGTTCGACATATTTCTTTGCCATATAATTAAAAAAAAATGTTAATGCCTCCAATAACGTAGATTGTTAGTGGTATCAAGAAAATGATAATTAATTTTCTGTGAAATTATTTCTTCAGCAGATATTTTTTTTAAACATTAGAATATGGCGTACGTCAATTTGTTTTCTGAGCTCAAAATTAACTAAATACTAGTCTTGCCAGTACATGTGTCCGACCATTAATTTTGTCCGACCACAAGGCGACCACATAAACTCCTTCGTCTTTAAAGTATATATACAGATTATTAGATGTTTTCTTTGGGTATTACGGGCTGATATTTACGACTGAGTTGCGCGAATGTATGCAAGCAACGAGTACAATGCGAGCAACGAGTACAATGTCAGCACGTAATACCCGAGAAAACATCTAATAAGGGATTTATTATTTAACTGTGACGTAATTTTATCGGGATATTGTTTTTTTAGTTTTTTTCTTAGTTGTGAACAGGGCATTACGGATTTCTACAGGGCAATAACGGCCCTCAAAAATGACCAAATTTGGTACGTCACAGTTATATAATAAGTACTTTTAATCGCCTTGTACAATAGTTTGTTATTCTTTCTTTCTAGTGGTAAAAGCGAATTATATTTGCAGTGAACACAGTGAAGTCAGAGTGTTTGCAAACGGTCTTTCTCAAATATCTCTATTTAGAACATCAAAACATTTATGATATTATTTTCCATTAAAACAACTCTGTTTTAAAATGCAATAAAAACATCATGTTCTATCAGTACCGGTGCTACATGAGATAGTTGTTCATTCATCAGGTCTCGCAGCGTCGCGAAAAGTAGAACAGAACGTCGCTCTACTGACTTCTTTGCAACCCGATAACACTTACAACATTCAACCAAGAAATGCTTTAGGAAAATCACTACTAATATATATAATAACCGAAAATACTCTTAGCCGTCTAATTTATTTCTAATCTTACAGTCATTGTATACTTTTTAATTTAAGTGCCGATTTCATATCCATTCTAGCTGATAATAAAAGGGATGAAACGTGACGTGTATTGTTGTGACTGATAGAATAGTACAGCAAAAGAGCACCCAACAAGCCTTTTGAGAAGAAAAACAATTCTTTTCTCCGAAAGAAATTGAACTGGAAAGTTGAAGTGCTATAAATTCTGACCCATAAAAATCCTTGTTTCATAAGTGTTACGCGCGGCGCCTTTGCTATGCGTATCCAATCAGTCCCCAGCAGCTCAAAGGTTCAATTAAAGGTTCATTTATGTCCATATACAGGGCCGTACACAGCACAGGGGGGGGCAGGGGGGGGGGGGGTTAGTCCCCCCTAGCAAGGCGAAAAAGATACCAAAAAGTACTGAGAACTGTACTATTTTTGATTTCTTGCTGTTAAATACGTCCCCCCCCCCCCCTTGAATTTTGGGTTATGTACGGCCCTGATATAACATGAATTACAAATATAATAATTGTAATAATGATAAGATGGAGGATGCAATAAAAACCCTATGGCTTAAACAAGGCTCTTACAACCTAAAACAATTAAATAACAAAAGATGGATAGATATGAAAGATGGAGGAGTTGATGTAATTAGAATTGATGTAACCTATTACATACCATATACTTTATTTCATGTGGATGGCAAATTCAGTTATTACTATTTTAGATAGCAATAGATGTTGCAATATAATGTGGAAATTAAAGAAGCTATTCTGAATTAACTAAATGCGAAAGCCAGAATTAATGTTATATAGTCCTTTTTTTTATTTTTTTATTATTATTTTTTTTTTTTTGATATTAAAATATCATCGGAGGGAACAACATAACAAACTATAGTGTTCTGAGTTATAAAAAATAGCGCAGTAAAGCACTATGGGAAAGGTTCGCCGCTTCACTGAGTTAACTTCGAAGAGGGGCCTTGTTGACCAACCAAAATAATTGTTCAGCTGGTTGCCACTTCTTTCATTCCATCAGCGATATTTTTATTTCCCACCGAATATGTAAAGTCACGGGCTGCAAGTTTTTAGCTTATTAAACTATTTATCCCCAATGTTGCATTCATATAAATACTTTTTAATTCTTTATTCAATTTCTTTGGATAAAAGCGGGGAAAATATGACAATTTACTCTGGAATGACAACGAGAGATTTCTCAAAAGAACATCAGATCTTTTTATAGAACGCAGCTGTCTGTCAATGCCGAGTGCTTCAAGCACAACAAGCTTGCATGCCCGTCGCGTTGGCTTCCAACAAACTCTTTTTTTATAGGGCGAGAATTTCAAGCGAAATTTTAAAATCCGGTGGACAATGTCAATAATAATTCCTCAAATTTGATTGGTTAATTTTGTATGAATATCACTTTGCATTTCTTAGCATTTTAACTGCTGACTTCTGATTGGTTGATACGTGCTGTTAATAGGACAATTCCTGATGTCATGAAAAACGGCGATTTTTCTGTTGACTTTGAAAGTTGTCAGCAGAACAAGAGACCCGGATGTGAATTCTAATGGCGTTCGACAGTGAGGTGCTAGCAGCTGTTTTCTTTGTAATAATTAATAATTCAAGCCATCGCCTAGAAGGAACGATATTGTTGGTTGAGGTACGGCTATTGTACTGACTGTCAAATGCGTGGGCCACAACTGGCGTCGATCTGAAGTAAAGCGACGAACTGAACACAACGCCGGTCAATGAAATTATGGTCTGAAAACAGAGGGGAATTTCGTCAATTGAATGAATTCGTCATTGCCCAGGCTCTTGGCTGGCGATTTAAAATACTTTTTGGGGGTTTATCAACGACGAAGGCTATGGAAATAGCCGCTTAATCGGGCGAAAGAACTGCATTTTTGATTCATCGTTCGATGTCTTATGCGGAGCATAGACGCTCAACGCCGAAGGACTAAGGAATGACAACGGAATTGACGCATTCAAGGTAAATGATCGTATAAAAAGCCGACAGATTTCGTTTCCATTTGTCGAGCAAATCGGACGGTGGTTTTTTGAAAATAGCGACGTGAAATACTGACAACTGTACAACATTTTCAATTTTCTACATCTGTTCCTTCAGTTGATTTTCTCATGACGAGTCGATGTTTTACGATCAGGTTTTTATTCTGTGTATTTATTATATTGTCTTTGGAATGAATGCTATACTACCCGGTTGGCAGAAGACAAGTGCTTTGAAATTAAATGGGCAATTTCGCAGCCGAAGAAATGATATAGTTTTTCCCTCTCCTTATTTTTCCTCTCGCTCGAGAAAGAACAATTTCTACCACTATGACCACTACTGAAAAAAATAGTGATGTTTTTGAGCGGAAGCTAAAATGGCAAATATATTCAAGACGTCGGAGATTGTGTATCGGCAGTTCATGTTTTCATTTTCACTGTTGTTGTTGTATTCTATGTGGAATATTTATTAAGTGTTGTCTGACTCAGATTGTATGTATCCATGTCAGTCTTTCTTCCTTATGCTAATATCAAATCAGAAACGGCTCAGGAATCGAAAAGAAATAAGCCCCTTGACTCATCAATCAAATCCTTCTGTGTATATACGTTAAACTATACTCAATCAAGGATTGCCATTGGCAATAAAAACATATTTTACTTGTGGAATTTCACTAAATTAGACATGAATGAATGAATAAACCTTTATTTAAACAGGGTTGTCCTTTCAGTGTATATAATACACTGTTATCAATAGGAGCCCTAATCAATAGTTATAAATAACAATAATAATAATGTATAATAATGAAAAATTAACGCATACGTCCATCAATAGATCGTAGTATGGTACTATTATTATTCCTATGAATAGCTTGTATCGTCGTGCGTAACGATAGCCGCCCAAATTTAATCGACCCTTACTCCGATCCGCAATGAGCCGATAAAAGGTAGACTAATCCAGTTTTATGAGCGATAATTTTATAGCGAAATGTATTCAGTCTTTTCTCGGAATAATTCATCAGGATATATAGTCCATACGTATACACCTATTTCAAAAACCGTTGTCGCGTTCAAAGCAACAAGCGTTAAGCCAAGACCGAAGTTAATGCTGCGGGTTATGTGTTGACAATTATTTAAATCACAATTGTTTCTATGAGGACTAATTACAAAATGTGAACATTTTCACGTCCTTGTTTGCATATCACACTTTATTTGAACTAATTTGCCCAACACAAACCAGCAATCATTTCGATCTTGGATTGACGTTTAATTTGTTTCTTTGAACGCGACGTTTTTTGAAATAGGTGTATACATATGGTTATTATATTGTATAGTCAGCCATACGTCAAACCGATTCTATACGTACTGAAAACACTAAGGTATACTAAGCAGGTCTGATCATGGCTAGCATCATACTAGCAATACTGACCAAAACAGACTCCCAGACTCCCAGACTCCCAGACTCCCAGACTCCCAGACTCCCAGACTCCCAGACTCCCAGACTCCCAGACTCCCAGACTCCCAGACTCCCAGACTCTCAGACTCCCAGACTCCCAGACTCCCAGACTCCCAGATAGAGCAATAGACCTATATAGACCTAGACCTATAGACCAAGACCTAGACCCAAATCCAGACTTAGGTAGACCCAGACCTATAGAGTAATAGACCTATATAGACCTAGACCTATAGACCAAGACCCAAACCCAGACTTAGGTAGACCCAGACCTATATATAGAGCAATATACCTATATAGACCTAGACCTATAGACCAAGACCCAAACCCAGACTTAGGTAGACCCAGACCTTTATAGAGCAATAGACCTATATAGACCTAGATCTATAGAAAAGACCTAGACCTATAGACCCAGACCTATATAGAGCAATAGACATATATAGACCTAGATCTATAGACAAGACCTATATAGACCTAGACCTATAGACAAGACCTAGACCTATAGACAAGCCCTAGACCTATAGACAAGACCTAGACCTATAGACAAGACCTAGACCTATAGACAAGACCAAGACCAGGATATTGACTTCTTGTAATTATTATTTGTGTAATCTGTTTTTATTGACCTGGAAGTAAAGCTTGTTTGTGTTTGTGATTTTAGCTGTTTGTTTGATCCTCTCAGTTTCTTTTTCTTTTCTGTTTTTATATAACTCTAAATATATATATAGTCATTACAACACCCGTGAGAATTAGCGACCGAGCTACGTACGTAGGTTGAGCTGATTCTTGACTAAAGTGACATATCAGGATTTCCCGGCTCATATATGCGGCGGGGAAGAGCACACGATACAGGAAACTGGGAACAAGTTTGGTGCAGGATTGCTCGTGTTTTTCGATCGAATAAATGAAAGAGAGTACAGATCGACGAACCTTCGCTCGGGACACCTCCCATAAATCTCCCGTAAGTGGACGCTTGATTCCCTTGTCTTCGCTTACGTGAGGTATATTCGATCGGTCGAGTTTAATCTTGTTTGCTCTTTTCAGTCTACTTTTTCTTCTTCTTCTCCTCCTCTTCTTCCATATCCGCTTCTTCCTCCTCTTGTTCCTCTTCCTCTTCTCCTTCCTCTTTAGTTTCCATAGACTTCGAAATCGAAATATGATGACTATTATATACGCGCGAACAATTAATAGTGACCTTAGCTAGGTCGAGAATTCGTCATACAAGTGTTGATTGATGTGGAACTTTAATCTTGGTGCATATGAAGAGTTTAGCGCGAGTATTAAATACCACAGCAAGGCAGGACGCGACGCTAAGGACGCTTACCGATCAGCATGAAATAATTACTGTACGGCTGGGCATTTCTGTAGTACACTTTATCCGATATTCAGTACTTTCAAATATGAGACATTCCTGATAAGCTTATACCACAAGGCCGTAAAGAAACGAAGGAAAAACGCCTATCAGAGACGTATGGAAGGCAATGAAAGCGTAAGTGACAACAATTCTCACATTAGCGTGTAGAACTCGGCAAAGTCATGTCAATTCAACAGTTTAAGATGTCGAGGGATGTCTGAGATGTTTGTGCGGCTTTAGGATTGATTATGAACGTATCAGGGAGTCGATTTATATTTCTAAAGTAAATAATATTATATCTACCGTAATCTACAATTATGTCACTATCAATACTCTGTGTTTGTGACGGTGATCATTAGAATAAGGTATCCCAAAGACGATGTATCTGAACAAGTATGTAGTTAAATGGCTACAAATGCCTTGCAGCTCATTGACGTGTTTTTGATACGAAATGTTGTCATACTGAAGGTAATTAGTCTGTGAACGAATGGCTTTAAATAGTCAAGCACTCGATCAGTAAATTATCAGTGAGTTATTTACGTTGAACCATCATAGTTCTCAGTTTCACATACACTCTGTCTTTCCATATCTTTCGGCAATTCGTCTTCTTTCTTCATGCGCGCACTAGCTGTAGCTCCTGTATTTCAGTCAGTCAGTCAGTCAGTCAGTCAGGCTGTTTAATAGTCAGTCAGTTAATCAGTCAGTTAGTCAGTCAGTTAGTCAGTCAGTCAGTCAGTTAGTTAGTCAGTCAGTCAGTCAGTCAGTCAGTCAGTCAGTTAGTTAGTCAGTCAGTCAGTCATTCAATCATCCATTCAGTCAGTCAGTCAGTCAGTTGGTCAATCAGTCAGTCAGTCAGTCAGTCAACCATTCAGTCAGTCAGATCAGTCAACAGTCAGTCAGTCATTGAGTCAGTCATTCAGTCAGTCATTCAGTCATTCAGTCAGTCAGTCAGTCAGTCAGTCAGTCAGTCAGTCAGTCAGTCAGTCAGTCAGTCAGTCAGTCAGTCAGTCAGTCAGTCAGTCAGTCAGTCAGTTAGTCAGTCAGTCAGTCAGTTAGTCAGTCAGTCAGTCAGTTAGTTAGTCAGTCAGTCAGTCAGTCAGTCAGTTAGTCAGTCAGTCAGTCAGTCAGTCAGTTGGTCAGTCATTCAGTCAGTCAGTCAGTCAGTCAGTCAGTCAGTCAATCAGTCAGTCAGTCAGTCAGTCAGTCATTGAGTCAGTCAGTCAGTCAGTCAGTCAGTCAGTCAGTCAGTCAGTCAGTCAGTCAGTCAGTCAGTCAGTAGTCAGTTAGTCAGTCAGTTCAGTCAGTCAGTCAGTCAGTCAGTCAGTCAGTCAGTCAGTCTAATCAGTCTAGTCAGTCAGTCAGTCAGTCAGTCAGTCAGTCAGTCAGTCAGTCAGTCAGTCAGTCAGTCAGTCAGTCAGTCAGTCAGTCAGTCAGTCAGTCAGTCAGTCAGTCAGTCAGTCAGTCAGTCAGTCAGTCAGTCAGTCAGTCAGTCAGTCAGTCAGTCAGTCAGTCAGTCAGTCAGTCAGTCAGTCAGTCAGTCAGTCAGCCTGCCAGCCAGTCAGTCAGTCAGTTCAGTCAGTCAGTCAGTCAGTCAGTCAGTCAACAGTCAGTCAATCAGTCAGTCAGTCAGTCAGTCAGTCAGTCAACAGTCAGTCAGTCAGTCAGTCAGTCAGTCAGTCAGTCAGTCAGTCAGTCAGTCAGTCAGTCAGTCAGTCAGTCAGTCAGTCAGTCAGTCAGTCAGTCAGTCAGTCAGTCAGTCAGTCAGTCAGTCAGTCAGTCAGTCAGTCAGTCAGTCAGTCAGTCAGTCAGTCAGTCAGTCAGTCAGTCAGTCAGTCAGTCAGTCAGTCAGTCAGTCAGTCAGTCAGTCAGTCAGTCAGTCAGTCAGTCAGTCAGTCAGTCAGTCAGTCAGTCAGTCAGTCAGTCAGTCAGTCAGTCAGTCAGTCAGTCAGTCAGTCAGTCAGTCAGTCAGTCAGTCAGTCATTTGGTCTGTTAGCTAAGTGCTGCAATATAATGAGGTGTTCTTCCTTTTTTCTTTGTCTCAGCATGTCAACCTTCTGGCTCTGACCATCTTGACTGGTTGTTGTATAGTCTTGCTGGTCATGTTGTCTATGCTATGCTGGCGGCGATTCAGGAACCTTTCGCTACGAGAGCAATTTCTAGACTACCGTGAGCTTCCCACAGGGAATGAAAAGGATGAAAAATGCGAAAATGTCATAACGAAAGAAAAGTTGCCAACGATAGAAAATGGGGAGGAACCCATCGACAAGCCGATTCCAGTTCTTCGCCAGATCCAGAGAGGACCACTAAAACATTATGCCAAGCAAACCGCCCCACCCTGGACACCCAAACCAGAGCTTAGCGTAGTTTCAGTCCAACCACTAGATAACGACAAAGAAGAGGGCGACGACCCTATGTCAAGTTCATCGGACGAGGAAGATGAGGTAAACATTGGAAAAACTGGAACTAATAAGCGGCAGGGAATGTTATAAATGGGACTGTTTTAGGGGAGTCCGGGCCCCCCCCCCCCCCCCCCCCCCCCCGGGAAAGAACACATGGATGTGTGTTGTTGTTTTAAATCTATTAAATCTATCGCTGGTGGAAGTTTGTAGGTTTTGAATAGTAAAGACTTGTAAAGCAAGTCGCAAATAGGGGGTGTTCAGGGGGGTGGGTAAACCACCTGCAATCATTTCTGTGCACGGGGTGATGAAGAGGAGGTGGGGAATTGATTCCCCCGGGGGGGGGGGGGTACTCCCTTTGTCCAAGTGGTAGGGGTGATCGGCGGTCCTTTTAGGGTCGGGAGGGGACCATTCTATGGTGTTTGCTTACTTAAACTTTCCTTTTCGCCCTGGTATAATTTAGAGTACTCTAGTGTAACAACAATCACCCAGCCCAGCCCCAGTCCCATGACTCTCCGCGCATACACTCGTTACCAGTCTTCCGCGCAATCAAGAATAATGGAGATTGTTTTTTTCTTTTAAGGGAGAATCGTCCCTTGAGATGGCCGCTCCTTACGACTTACGAAATGCTCCGCCAATAGAAGATTTCAAGGCACCATGTGAAGCTGACTTCCTGGGAAGGATTTACTTTTCTCTGCAATACGACTCGCTCAGGTGAGAGATAGTTTAGTTAAACATTTTGTATGTTTTCAAGTTATTGTAAGTTATTTCTTTTTTTGAGAATTTGCTTGGAAATAAAATATAAGCAGCATTGTTATAACCCAAGCCTTTTCCAACCCTAACTTTGACTTCAAACATTGCTACAAACTGCTCTGACTAGTGTTGGACTGAATGCTCACTGCGACCTCAATGATTATGGGCGCGGTTTTTTTTGGGTACAATTTTGTTACCGGAATGACAATAACAGAATATACAGAATACTAATTCCCTAAGAACAGAACTGTACGGTGATATATACCCCGAAAATAGAATGGTCTGACGGAGCAGAATATTCCGTTCATTCTGAAATAGGTCCTCAAAGATTACCGTCTATTAAAAGTGTAAATGATACAATAATGATTACTTTTTACATCTAATGTCGGTTTGTAGGTTGGATAATTCATGACAACAATTTTGTATCTTCAGTTCCTTAGTTTTAATAAAAACTGCCAAGCTTTCGGGCTAAGCGCCCATCTTCAGGGCAAAATGCTTAAAATCTAATTACAACGGCTATAAGTATACGAACACAAACAAACGCCATCAAACAAGCAAGCTCGTGCGCAACAAACTGAACAAGCTCGCGCAAAGCAAGCAAAATCGAACAACGGTAGAGTTACTGAATACATGTACAGAGTAAATAGAAAGAATGAAAAAGGTGCGCGAGGAATAGAAAATGAAATATTAACGTAAGAATTGAAAATAATAAATAGAAAGGTAGCCAGAAAAACGAAACCAGTGCGCGATGAACTATAGAAATAAAATATATTTTTAAGCATTTTGCCCTGAAGATGGGCGCTTAGCCCGAAATTAAGCTTGGAAGTTTTTCTTAAAATTAAGGTTGAAGATACAAAATTGTTGTCATACTTTTTACATGTCAATGCATAATTCTCATTCTGGACTTGTACCCAAAGAACGCACCCTAAAACAAACCTTTTTGACACTGGACCCTCTCTCTCCCAATCACTCAGCTCGAACATATAAATTATTCCGCATCGACCTCAGCGCGGCGATGCATAACTGTCTGTATATGTTACCCTTTCTCAACAGAGCGGTTCTAGTTGTGCGTATATTAAAGGCTGAAGAGCTCCCTCCATATATGGGCCAAGTACCAGACGTCTACATGGAATCCAAGCTGTCTCCAACGATGAAGAACGGACAACTCAAGACTGAAATCCACGAGCGTACTTCACATCCAACGTTCAATGAGATATTTGAGTTTGGTTTGTCGTATGAGGAGATAAGAAAACAGACTCTGCATTTTACCGTGTGTTATATGGATAGATACTCGCATCCATTTACTGTAGGAGAAGTGACACACGCTCTGGACCATTTGGACAAGGGAGAGGCAGACATTCTCAAAGAGGAAATGATCGTGTGTAGAGAGATCCAAAAGTTACCACAGGTAGGCCGTCATCTGGAAGTCTTGTAACGTCATTATTGCTACCTGTGTGTCACCTGAATTATTGCAGACCAAAATGCCGTGTTAGAACGCGTGTTCCTACATCTGCAATAGTTGTATGCAATCAATCTACCAATCAATCAAGTATTTAAGTAGGGTACCTAACATAACAGTTAGACAAACGTTTTAAAAAAATTCCTGGACTGGACATTAGAGTAAGTAGAGATTGTCAGTTCGTTCTCTCCCTTGACTCGAGGGTTTTTGTCCGGGTACTCCGGTTTTCCTCGATCCATCCCTCAGAAAAAAAACCCCAAACTAGTGAGATTTGTGTTGGATGTGGAGAATATAGAATGTAGTAAGAGGTGTGTATGGAGTCAAAGTGTACACGTCATGCCTGAAAACTAGCCTCAATAGCTAAGTGTATGTACCACTATCAATAAAAGATTAGATTTCTGGCACTTCTATTGCGTGTGATACTCTATTTATGCATGTAAGGCGGTCGCTTACGAGAGGTACAGACATACTAAGAAATGCTGATCTAGAAGTGGTCGTATACAAGAGGTGGTCACTCACAGTGGTTCGAATATATTTGTATTGTGTTGCAGCAAGATGCCGATAAGTCACGTGATCTGGGATATGGTCAAATTTTATTTTCTTTGATGTACATGCCGCTGACCAGGCGGCTCACCATTGTGATATTCAAGGCAAGGGACCTCAAGTCTTGTACGGATGGATTTGCAGGTAACGTTCACAAACATCTCCTTGCTCCTTGCTCCTTGCTCCTTGCTCCTTGCTCCTTGCTCCTTGCTCCTTGCTCCTTGCTCCTTGCTCCTTGCTCCTTGCTCCTTGCTCCTTGCTTGCCTTGCCCCTTGCTCCTTGCTCCTTGCTCCTTGCTCCTTGCTCCTTGCTCCTTGCTCCTTGCTCCTTGCTCCTTGCTCCTTGCTCCTTGCTCCTTGCTCCTTGCTCCTTGCTCCTTGCTCCTTGCTCCTTGCTCCTTGCTGTTTATATTCATATATTGTGTATGTGTTCGTCTTTCAGTCGTTTACGTTGAAGTTGTCATGATCAACACACCAAAAAGAATACGAAAAAGAAAAGCAACCACAGTCAAGACGGGATCAATGTCTCCGGTTTACAACGAGGCCATGGCCTTCGATGTTGCAAACATGAGTCTTGACGACATAAAACTCCAGATTTTTGTGAAACAAAAAATCGACGGAGCACCTCATAAACTTATGGGCCGTGCGGTACTGGGCTCTAATATAGATGGATATGTGAATGATCACTGGCAGGAAGCCATGACGGCGAAAAAGCCTATCGCTCACTGGCACAGTTTAAGCAAATCGCTTATTTCACCATCGAAACAACGCAAATCAAAAACCGCGTTACCGGCATGCACTAGGAGCGTGGAGCGATTCTTGGCATCTTCCTCCTCGGACAACAACGACTGAATGAATGAATCCAAGGAAACGTTAATGAAGCTTGAACATTTAAGCGTAAATATGAGAAAATATACGTTTCTTTTAAGATATTTTACAGATTTTTAAAACGAAAAAGTGCATAATGACCGGGGGGCTGAAAAACTGTTGTTCGTCTTGTTTTTCTAATCGGATTCCCTTTTGTCATATTCACGAAGCCCGAGTGAACGCTAACAAAACGTCTTCTTTTATTTTCTTTAATTTTTTTTTTTTTGTTTACATGTAATTATTCGTCAAATATATTTATTTTACTGCAAGTTTTTTTTTAAACTAAAATGAACAACCAGAACTCTCACTGGCATAAATAACGAACATGAAATGCATAATTAAGCAACTTGTAGTCTTATTTACAGCGTTGTGTACGTTTAAGGCGATGGGTTACCTGTGTCAGAGTGAACCGCACCACAGGTAGCCCACTCGATGTAAATACACACTTCAACGGATAAAACGCCGTAGGTGAGTCTAGACGAGTATATCAGTCAAGTGAATCCAGTGGTTGGGTTGAAATGGGTGTAGCAATTAAACTGGAAATAAAGTAAGATGGTGGGTATGAGTGTTGAGTGCAGTAACACTTTGTAGGGGGGGGGGGGGGGGGGGGGGGGGGGGTATGGGTGGGACATACTAATCCCATACAGTAATATACACCTATTCCAAATATCGTTGTCCGGGCCGAAAGCAAGAAGCTGACGACCGCAAAGGACTTTGGGAATCTCCTAATTAATTTATTTATCCGTGGTACTTGAGAAGTTATCCCTACGAGCGTTGAATATAAATCATTTGGAACTATTCGTAAATGAATAAGGAGAAAGTGCCAATACCCTTTGCGGTCGTCAGCTTCTTGCTTGTTGCTTTCGGCGGGGACAACGATTTTTGGAATAGGTGTATAAGAGAAATAGCTTTTCCTGATTTCTCGCCTTCCTAGATCAGTGTTGCAACTGCGTCAAAATCTTTGCCAAATTCATTTTTTTGAACAAAGCCAAGAATTGTACGTCAAGAAACCTAGAAGATCAACGAATTGGGAGATGGTTCTATCAAAATTACCTAACACAGCAAATTTCAATACAGTAAATGTATGCATATGGGAGAAATCGTTTTTTTTCCTGAAAGTCTCGCCTTCCCAGATGTTGTAGCTGCTCAAAATCTTTTGGTCAAATTCATTTTTTTGAACAAAGCCAAGGGTTGTACGTCGAGAAACCTAGAAGTCGTAGAAGATCAACGAATTTGGAGATGGTACGGTTCTATTAAACTTACACAACATAACAAATTTCAATACATTACACAGGAAGCCCAAGTTAGAACAACATAGGAATAGGGCGTTAATTAATGAACTGAGCCACGCGCTACGTGACTCTCAGGCGATCTTTTTATGCACATATCTTCATCTCCAACAATAATGAATTAATCTTTATAATAGTTTTCGCTGTTAATATTTTAACGAACTGAACATTCGTGTAAACCACAACGAATACCATTAATAGCAATGCTCGAGGAAGTGAAATCGCCCCGCCGCGGGGCGAAACGCCGAAGAGCACCGATGATCTCGAGCATGTCGAGTGGAATCCAGCTGATCCTAATGTCGACGGAAGTGCTGGCTTATAAATGGTTCGTTGACACGTAGCTCGACTTATTCTCAACCATATTTTCCTTTTACCTTCTTCGCTAAAGAAAACTTGGCTTGCGCTCTCGTGTATTGACACGAGCGTTAGTCTTAACGTTACCATATTTCGATATTTCGATTGTTTTTTTTTTACGCATGATTTCCCTTTGAATTTCGAATGAAAACAATCTTCAGTGAAAACTGAACAAAAGAATTAATTTTCTACGGCTCATTTGAATATTGATAACTACCACACGGTACGAGCGCCGACCGTTACAGCGTACTCTTCCTAATATCAACTAAACTCTTCTCACAACCTACAATTGAGTGTCTCGTCAAAATTCGGTGGACCTGTTGTTTTAGGGAATTATACAGGACGTTTTAGTTCAGAAGCACTGCCTTAACGACACCGGGCAGTGCTCACATTTACCGCTCAGTCGACACTGGGTTTTGGTGGCGAATTCAACAGTTGTTTAGAAATGTCGTCCTTGTTCTTCTCACTGTCAAACTATCAATGAAGAAAGAAAGAGTTTAAGGTAAGAAAACTGTTGATAGCTTTGAATTTGGTTCAGTCATTGATGTGTAAAAGGGATAACAAATTGTTTTATTTGAAGTGTGAATGTTCGCCCGCGAAAACTTGTGTGACCGAGTCGGAGACGCCGATATACATATTGAACGGCCAGACTTTTGTTCGGCACTAAACCACCTGGTTTATTAACTCGAAAGCCCCCAACAATTTCCTCTGAATATTTCACAGTTTTTACCATGCTTAATTAACATTGACACCACCAGTGAGAGACTAAAAAATGAGAATGCTGTATGGATAATTATCATGAATGAATGAATGAATGGAGTAACAGCTGGTGGCATGGACGGGGCTGATACTCAGTTAATCAGCGACGCGCGAAAAAATCAATTTTTTTCCCCATTTGAGCATTGTTCTTTTTTTTTTTAATCCTACAGATTCAGAAACGTAACGCGCAATAATATATAAAGATTTCAGTTGATTTTAAAACCGATCACTTCAGGTTAATACCGATTGTTATTTTTCTCATTTATTTGCGACCGGGTTTTTTGTTTGGTTTGTTAGTGTATATATTTTTACTTCGCCATAGATAAATAATGGTGATTGAATATTGAGTGGAGTGCAATTCGGTCTGAAATTATACGAGGGATTACAAAATTGCACGACCGCGTAGCGGGAGTTTGTTTATCACGAGTATGATTTCAGACCAATATTACACGACATGAAGTTCAATTATACTCATATTCATTTTGAAATCTTTTCAAACACATTCTTTATATTTATGTGGTATTAACTGAGTTGTAATAACTGATAAGAACAATTATGATGACTGAAATACAACTCTTTCATTATTTAAAATACATATAAAGAAATAAACTATAAACTATATAAATATCATTGTGATTGGTTTAAAAATGATGCAATTAATGATTAATGATGATGATGATGATTATTATTATTAATATTATTATTATTATTATTATTATTATTATTATTATTATTATTATTATTATTATTATTATTATTATCCAAATTAGTGCATGCATACGATTACTGCTCTTAAAAATCGCACCATTTTTATCCAATCATATTGCAGGATTTACTAGCGATTTCAAAATGAATATAGTGATTAAGAGAAAAAACTAGCAGTTTCTGGTTATTATATTTGCCAGTGTTTCGATAAACTGGAGGGCCGTAAGTTAATTTGTCAGGCCTCGTTAAATTGATTAAATTAAATTGACTCCTTTTCTGTGATTTGGTCAACCTCGTTCCCAGGACCCTCTCACACTCTCTTGGGTGAGAGGGTCATGGGAACGAGGTTGTGATTTGGTATACCTGTGTTTAATGAATGCCGAAAGAGACTGGCGATGAAGTGAATAACCCCCATACACAGGAATCCTGCTAGATAGCGAGTATAGACTGATATAGATTTGTTTGTGGCCAGTATGGTCGGTTTATACACTGAGTGTACATTAGATTAGATTGGATTTTCAGTGTTGTGCAGCTGCATGTCAAAACTGGTTTAGCCTGCGTAGCTTGGCGGTCTGGTTTCCCCCTTCCCCTTCCAGACCGCCAAGCTACGCAGGCTAAAATTATTATATTAGATTGGGGTTTAAATTCCAGCCGTTTGTTCTGTATTTGTGATAGTTGCCTTTAAAATCGTTTAATACATTTTGAAGTCTAGCTCGTATTTTCCCGTATATACGTTTCCACGTACCGGGTTTTCCTCGTTCCTCCCACTTCGCACCGTATAGAGAGACATTTTGGTCACGCCACCGCTCCCTTCCTGGCGGCGCTGCATAATTGGCGAGACTCGAATTCTCTGTCTAAATCTCTCTCTGAACCTCCGCTGGGTCATGTCGTGTCTAATTCTAGGCTATCCTCTGAAACGGCTGCGTAATCTTTGATTGAACTTTGAGGAAGTTCCTGACACGCTTTTGGACGAATGTCATTGATATTGCCATAGTAACGCCTGACGCGAGCGCGTAGGACTAATTCGCGTCCTCCGCACCCTCTAGACGCCATGATTTGCGTGCCTGAAATGAGTGTCTTTGCGAAGATACTTTGCGAGAATCGAAGGAAAAAGGAAAACTTGGTGGATAGTGAATACGTCGGTATGTTTTAAAGAGCGAATCACTGAGAACTACAATGGAGGTAAAAAGATCTTACTTTAATAGCGTCATGTTGTTTGCGTCGGGTCTCGAATGGACACACTCCGCAGCTGTTTACGAGGCATTATCAACGAGTTATCTTTTGTGAATTCAAACAAATACTAAAGACATTTGAGAATTATTGAAGTCGACTAGCACTTCCTTAAGATCCACTTTTACGAAACGTGTATTCAAAGAGCGACTTATCTATACGAGGCATTTTAAAACCGCAAACAGAGTCAGTCTGTGACGCTGTTAGAACGTGACCTTCACGGGACATCTGTAGGAGCCATCACAACAAACCAAAGAACATAGCTATACAGTGTATGAATATGTGGAGACGTTTGCTGTTCTAGAACGTAGTATTTAAGTGATAGATCTAACTGGGAATATTGACATCGATATTTAACTGCTGTTTGTATTCTTGAGATTCAATCATCGGTATTTAAAGTTTAAAATGACTTCAACATGATACGCGCATGAACAAAAGACGTCAAATTACATGTCGTCTTTAAAATCTCTGGCAGTTTTGCTTTTATTTGCTTTTATCTACATACAGATAGATCGATAGATAGACAATTTCTGGCGTGACAACTCATAACAGTCATGTCATATTTGATTAAAATAACTACTAAAAGATATATAGGCAAATCAATAGATTTATATAATAAGAAGATAAACATGAAGCAGTTATTTATTATGATTGAAGGTTATGTTTTATTGTCGTCTACATGTTACCGAGTCGATGTGATGGTATGTCACTGTTGCTATAGCCATTTTGTTTACTACTACTACTACTACTACTACTACTACTACTACTATGATTGCAAAGAAGCGACGTCGAGTAACTGTATATAATATACCCGGCGTGGGCAATCGATAAAAATCGATATCGGAAGACCGATCGATAAATCGATATTAATCGATAAAATTAAGTTAAACGTTTATCGATCAATCGATAAAAATCGATACTCACAACTTTTCTCGGAATTAACTTTATCGATTTTATCGATTTTTAAAATTAAGCTTCTTTTAAATTATCTATGTTTATCATTAACTAGAACCAGAAAGATGTGACTTTCACTAATCGAAAAACCCAAGACAGAGTCAAACTAATTTTAAACACAAACTTACCGCGACGCGTTCCCGGGACGCGTTTCGTGAAATCGACTGATCCGGTTTTCGGTTCCACCAAACTTTCTAATCAAATTCCATTTCCGATACACAAGTTGCACACATTTTCTGAGTTATTGAGCAATTATTGTAACTGAAAAGCAATTCACAACAGCACACATTTGTTTAACAACTTTATTCAATTACAATGTTGCGTCGGACAGGCTTGTGCGGACTTCTTGTGGCCATCTTCTCCGGCTTCTCCTTATATGCCACTATACTTATCTAAATATTCAACAGTCTTCAACAGGTTACTGAAAAAGGTTCAATTTATTATTAAAACTAGTTACAGAAGTTGTCATTATTTCGTTTCTGGCCTAGTCATTTAGTTCACAAATATTTCCGTACAATATATCAAGTAAATATCTTATCGATAAAATCGATAATTAGCAATTAAATTATCGATAAATAATTTGATCCCCTGACCTCGCTTGAGCGTACGGAATCCTGAAGCATTCTGGGAAACTACGAAAAGGTGCAAAGGGGCAAAGTAAAATCACTCTATCAATAATCCTTCGTTTTAATTTTAAAAACTGGTCTAATCATAGCGCAAATAAAAGCCTCTATGCTCTATCGTGTACCCATACCATGGTATACCATAGTGGTACGACTACCATTATTTTCTTCATCTATTCCTTCAGGCGATGGAACGCTTTGAGATCGCCATCACAGTTCTACTTGTTGTACTCTATGCTCTATCGTGTACCCATACCATGGTATACCATAGTGGTACGACTACCATTATTTTCTTCTTCTATTCCTTCAGGCGATGGAACGCTTTGAGATCGTCATCACAGTTCTACTTGTCGTACTTGTGATGATATGCGTGTATATAGCAGCGTCATGGACGTTATGGAGGAAACACAAGAACAAAAGTCCAGTGGAAGAATGGCTTGACAATGGCGTCGAGGACAGCAGTGCGTTTAGAAGGGGATTCATCCCTGAGGGCGAAGAAGGACTTCCAAAGATAACTATCACTCCAATTCAACCACGCCTAGATATTTCTGAGGTGGGTACACATATCCTGGAAGGGCGCGTGCTTGTAGGGGGTACAGTGACTGTTTTTGGAGTGGATATATGCGTCGATTCATGTCTTTGTACCATGGGTAGTAAGGGGGGAAAGGGGGGATCATGATCACGCTTCAAGGGCCATTTTGTTTGTAAATTCACGCGTCACGGATAACAAGGAAATCGTAGTTTTGTCCGGTCAATTACGTTTCACAGAGCATAACAGCGGTAAATCACGAATCACAGTCGGTCAAAAGGGCCGATCACGCATCACGTTGAAACATAGATTCATGCATCATGCTCGAATTCTTATGATTTTCACGCTCCATATTTTGGTCAAATCACGCGTCACGCGTAACCCAGTTTGTTACCCTGTACCATGTGAATAGTGGTATATTAGAGATTACGCAAAATATTTTACCCCTAGTATGTACTACTCCTATGTCAGTAGTCTTTTGTAGCGATTTTCAATTGAAAACTCAGGCCCGCGTTTCAGACGTCTGACCTTACATTTACACCCTGAGGATAAAAGCAATGTTTCACACGCTGTGTGCTGTTTTATTACTTCTAGGGCAGCTCAGCTCCCGTGACGGACATCGAGGATGATATTGATCATGATGGTTGCGATTCTCAAGAGGTCGATTTAGGGCGCCTTTATTTCGCTCTACAGTATGACCAGCAAAGGTATCCAAGACTGCTATTTAGCACTTGTTTAACGATAGAATAGATCCATTGCACATGACGTCACAGATCCAATTGTCATGTGATCTGTGACGTCATGTGGGATCAACCATACTCCATGTTGTACTGATGTCTTGGTTCAGTGTTGTGCTGTCAGTTTTCCTCTAATAAACTGAAAAAGATAATGTTAAAAATCTCAGTGGCATAAAGTTTTTCGAAATTTCAATTCATTTATATAATGACTGCGTGATGCGGTTCGTACGTCATTACAGAACCTGTCATGAAATCGGGATATCGTGGGTTCGAATCCCGCTCGAGGCGTCTGATTTTTCCCGAACATTTGTTCTGTCTATACTCATCATAGGCCGTGTTCACACTGAGATCGGTTCAGATCGATCTAGATTTGAATCGAATCAAATTTAGATCGGTTGCGTTCACACTTGCATCGGCCTGAACCGATCTGAACCGCTCTGAACCGATCGCGATCGGATTGGCTGACACCGCTCTGAACCGATCGCGATCGGTTTGGCTGTTCACACTGGCAAATTTCTTGAGACGATATTTTGCTAGTCAGCGGCTTCGTACACCATGTATCCATAGTAACGATGTTGACATTTCAAAATGGCAGACAACTGAGCGATCGATTTGCAATAAATGCGACATTTTAAAACTCTTTCTTTTTAACGACAAGCGTATTAATTTCATGTTTTTCATAAAGAAAAAAGCAACGAAGGCTGGCTCTGTTAAATAGAAGAGGAAGAAGGGAACTGTAGAGAAGAGAATCTTTGAGATATGTACGAGAAAGCCGAGCACGAAACAGAGCATTGACTTGAGATGCGTTTGGTTTTATCGCCCTAATCGTTTGAGGACGACTTGGGTGAAAGAAAGACAGACCGATGTTTGAAGAGACTGGACGTAGATCGGTTTAGTTTTAGATCGCACTGTTCACACTAGCACTAAACCGGTTTACTTTTAGTTCGAACTAAAAGTAGACCACCTCTCGAGCCGGTCTACTTTTAGATCGATCTGAACCGATCTAAATCCAGTGTGAACAGTCTAGATCGGTCTAGACCGATCTGAACCGATCTAACTTGTGCTGGTGTGAATGATCCAATTGTAGTCGTTGTTTCTTACTGTGAATGTTGGCAGGTTTCGTTGTAAAGAAAATTCAGTTGAAAATCTCAGAGTAGAAATGAGAACCCAAAACAAATATTTATCAGAAAACCTTATTTGGCCGTTTTAGGATTAGGATTTAGGACTTCCTTGGGAATAATGCTCACCGGGGAAATTGCGTTTGACCGCAGTGTGACTTTGAGCTTGGTTTGGTTTGGATTTCCCGCATTCCTGTCAATCCAAAAACGGCACCGCCAGTAGCCCAATTAATGCGGCTTGAACAAATGAATTTGATTTCAAATCCTTTTTCTATCCAATACAACTTTTGTTGTTCCTTTTCCAGGGCTGTCCTCTTTGTTCGACTTATACGAGGCGAAGACATTCCAATGGAACGTGATATAAGTGCGACATATGTGGGTGTGCGTCTGCTACCCCTAAGGCTACAAGGCGAGCAAATCGAGCCCTACGAAACCTCAATCAACGTCTCCTTCCAAGAATGTTACGAATTTCACTTGGCCCAGTCTGAACTCGCGCACCAAACACTCGACTTCCATATTTGTCGTTATGATCGATTTTCGCGTAAAGTTGCAATCGGAGATGTGTATTTGGCATTGGCGGAACTAGGCGCGCAAGGCATTGACATTACCAAGGAAGTATATCTGTGCAGGAACTTGATACACAGTAGAGAGGTAAGCCTAGGGTGGGGAGGGAGGGGATAATTGTTAACCTAACTGTAAAGCCGGGCGTACACTAGCTGTACAACTCGACTTTCTTGCAGTATACGACTCGATTTTGTCGGGCATTTTCGCATATGTTGTATGCATTAGGCTAATGTACGTGCTAAAGTTCTATCGTGATTGGCTGGTTATGTATAGTAATCAGCGAGTGAAAGACTACGCACCGCACACGAGTAGTAACGTCTACGATTCTACGACTACGATTTAACTTTCTATCATGTGATTGGCTGGTTATTTTTAGTAATCAGTGAGTGAAAGACTACGCAACACACACGAGTAGTAACGTCTATGATTCTACGACTATATTCAACTTTCGATCGAATCTCGGTTCTTAACGTCGGCGCGATTGTTCTAAAATCGAATCCTGCTACGATTAACATACTTACGACAGTTGAGTATAAAAGGCACAGGAAACCCAACTATTTTCCTGAGACTATTTAGTAAAAATAGAAAATATATTACGCCCGCGTCTTTGTTGACGGGCACAGGGAACCCAATATCGCGGGCTTTACCACAGGAAGCCCGTCAAAAACGCGCGCGAAAAATATCTTACTCTTTTTAACAATAGTTGGGCTGCCTGTGTCAACCTCGCAACAAGACTCTTCCCCTCACCTCCCCCAAAGGTAAAGAGGAAATCCAGAATCCTTCCCTGTGGGGGAGGAGAGGAGAAGATCCTGGGAGCAAGGTTGCATGTGTCAAAGGTTGAAGTAGTTTGACCCAGAACAGATATTTTCCCATATTTTAAATAGCAAGTAATGGCGTCCCCTAAGACCGTCCAGAGTCCTTGCGCCGCATACAGTTTTCCACGCAACGTCGAATAGGTAGACTGAGAGATGCACATAATATTGGTGTTAATCGCATGCATTCTTTGTTGATAGGCTAACTACTCTGAGGGCGATAGATCACACCAAGAGTATGACTCAGAAGGGCAACAAAGACCGTCGACAACTAAGGTTACAATAATTAATCGTGTCGTGTATATGTAGAACTTGTTTAATAATAATAATAACTTTGTTTCAAATAATGTTGTCTGGTCAAAGCGCTAAAACGTCTAATGCGACAAGACCGCAAGGCAGCACGGGTAATATTATTATTTGATCACACCCGCCCGTGTATGAGTGGGAAGTAGTTACTGTATCTGTACGGTTTGTAGTGCCGTGCGGCGACCGTGCCGTAGCCAAGCATTCTGATTGGTTGAGCAATGATTTTGCGCGCTGTGATTGTTTGAATACAATGTCTTCGATTCCGTACCGTGACCGTAACTCCGTGCTGTAGGTTTCCCACTCGTAAGAAAACGACTCCAAGTAAAAGTTTTATTGCAAACACAGGGTTTGGGGAGACACATTCGACATATAAAGCTTGGTGCTGCATGCATATGATGGATACCGCGTCAACTACTTCTGCAACAGCTCTATTTATATCATATATTTTCTTAGTACGATTTTCTGAAACTGAAACGATATCTATACAGGCTGAGCATCCTACAAGTTACCGGTCTCCAGGCCCCCTCATTTTATCCCATCAATCGCAAGGCTTTCTGGGTAAACCAGGGGGCGCGTATCACTGTATGGTATCACAAGCCAAATGATTATGAGTTCTATATTTGCCGACGAAGAAGTGAGAAATTGTTATATAGGCATCGAGAACTGTGAAACTAATGGAAACGATCGAACTAAATTCATTCAACCGTAAGCATTTTATGAGAGAATTTTCGTCTGTTTGCCCCCTGGCATACCCAGAAACCTTTGCGATTGACGGTATAAAATGAGAGGGCCTGGTGACCGGCAACTCATGCATTGATATAATTCTATATATTCTTGTACAATATGTAGGCCGCGGAATCATCCCCACAAAAAGTAAATGCCAAGTCCATGTGGCAGATGGTGCAAGCAGCCGTTCTCAAGGGCAAGTTTCGTGGTATTTCACAGTCGTTAGCCGGGCAGGACTCTCCCTTCTACTGGGAATCGATGTTTTCATCTGGCGGCGAAGGCGAAAACGTGGAAAGCAGTCCAGCCAAATTAGCGAAGATGTTTTACTTCTCGTCCGGTCCAGGACCTCCTGAGGAACACAAGGAAGAGGACGGCGACGATGAAGAGATTAACGTCGAAGACGTGGTCAGGAAAGGAGAACGATCAGGTTCGTTTTTATTCCCTTCGAAGAGGTCAGACGACGAAGACGAGGACGACGAAGGTGACGAAGTAGCTAAAGCTTTACCTTCCCCGCTTCAGATTTCTCCTGCCCCTGAAGAATACTACCGACTCGTTCCTTTCACGCCGTATACGCCCGCGTCTCCGCTGAAAAATCAAAACTCTAGGGATCCCAATGTATCGTGGCGTGTGCCCGAGTCATTCAGTTCAAGGGGACCGGACGTAGTACAGACACTGTCTGACATATACTCCGACCCGCGAATCGTCACTACGGCAAATCTAAGACAAACCACTGGCAGACGACTTCCTGCTCAGGCTACCTCGGCTGATTCAGACCGGGGTCGACGTCCTGCAAAGGGAAAAACTGGGGACTATTCACGCACCAAAAAACGTAGGCGACAAGAGGCTCGAACAATGCCTAGTCCTGCAGGAGGTCGTCAAGTTACAAAGGCTGTCAAACGCCACAAACGGAAAAGATCATCAGGGAAATTAGTTGACCATAAAGGAACGCCAGATCAGGACAGTTCCACAACAAAGCCACAGAAATTGCACTCGACGAAACGAGTGTTTAAGATTAAACCCCAAAACGCACGAACATTGTCTTCTTCGAGCGAGGAGGAAATCGAATCAAAATCCAAGAAAAAGGGAAAAAAGCAAAGCTTTGCGAAAAGAGAAACTGAAGCCCATTCATCGTCCGCAACTCCTCGAGAATCGACTTTGGTGTTCGAAGCCAAGGACTTTAAAGCATCTTGCATGTACCCGCTCAAAGATCGTGCGCAGTCTGCTCCGAATGTTACACGAGAATCGCCGAGCACTGGCCGACATGGTGCCGGCAAACGCACTTCACGGCCGTCCGTTTCGATGTCTGACGTAAAGGACTCTCACATAGATAGCAGTGACGTATCCACAGACTTTGAACAATATTAAGAACTGAAACATGTGAAATCCGACAGCTCTGAATAACGCGTGCGTTGCGCATGCGCGCGCATGTCTATATAAAAACACAGGAATTCCGAACTATTGAATGAAATGCCGCCAAAACTAATAACATTTTTATGGTCTGATCTTCGTTATGATGAGGTTTTACTTTACGAACTTGGTAGAATCTGAAACATTTGTACTGGAATCATCCCTGACTATTTGTATGTGCGCGTCTTTTTTGATGGGTTTCCTGTGGAAGAGTGCGCGCACAATACGTATATTATGTTGGAATCCCTGTGCATAGAAACGTATTATGTTGGGATCCCTGTGCATAGAAACGTATTATGTTGGGATCTCTGTGCATAGAAACGTATTATGTTGGGATCCCTGTGCATAGAAACGTATTATGTTGGGATCCCTGGGACGCGCCCGCACAAATGTATTTCTGTATTTCTGCGGGCGCGTCTTGCGGGACGCGCACAGGGAGCCCAACATGAATTGCGCGCGCGCTCTACCACAGGAAACCCATAAAAATGCGCACATGCAAATATATTTTTATTCATGGTTGGGCTGCCTGTGGTAAAGTATTGAGATTCGTAGTTCTTGACGATGAAAACTTGAAACTAATATTCCGCCATATTTCTTTAGCTTACGCAACGTTACTGACGCATGCGCACGTTATTATTCAGCGCTGTCCCGATAATTGCCAGCCTTGTTCCCAGGCTTTTTTGGGATTACAGCCATGATGAGATGCAAGGGCCCTGGGGTCGAGTATTTCTGGTTTTTACCAGTTTATTGTTCTCAGTGCAGGGTAGTGAAAATATGAAAATCAATATCATTTTTGGAATTGCGGGGATGATGGAAAAGAAAGGATGGGAGGGGTATACATTCATCAATATATATCAGATCATATTTTGAGAGAAATATCAATATATAGATAACGTTTAAATATATTGCAAATATATGTCGAGAAAGACAACATGTCAATAATATAACGCTAATGAAACACGTAAAAGTGAAATTAGAAATTTAAAGGAGACGTTTTGATGTCCGGCGTTTCTAGATCTGAGGCCCTATTTAATTACATGAGAGAGGTACCCCTCGCACAAGGATCAGCTCTATTGTTCGCATATTACATGTGGATGCGGGGTAAAACAATATAATTGTCCCTACTGCGATGCATGCCAGGGTTATCTCTCTCAAGTAAACGGGGCCTAAGTTTACCAACGAAAGAGGATGGGACTTAGGGGACATGTGTTTGTGAGTCACGGAGTAGGGAGGGGAGATATCGAGGAAAATCACAATATCAACCTTGTGCATGTACCCCTCGATCTTCCTGTGGAAGGCCGACGAGGGCGCGGGGATTGGGGGAGAATGGAAGAGGGAGGGAGAGCAAAGTACACAACTTTTAAAAACTGGTGATGTTGAACTGATGATCCAGGCCCAAATGGGCAACAATTTAATACACCATGTGCAAAATACCCCCCACAGACAGAGTCTTTTATTCATTTGATTAGCTTATTCCTATCAACTCTGTAATTTGGCGTGTTCAGTGGAGGCTACAATGGAGAAAAAGGCGTTTGCAGCATTATCCAAATTCGATAGCAACCTTTAGTCAACTTACATAAGCTGCTATCCTCCGGTGATCAACCAAGGAGATATTACTTGACAAAGTTCAAATCGGCCGCTCTCAAAACCACCTTTAGACAGACCAAATTGCCCCTAAAACCACTCAGAAAGCTTCATAAAGTATCTAACTTTTATTTGTGAGCATTTAATATATTTTTGGTGATATAAAAAACGATCCTCTCAGAACAGATTTTCAAACTCGATCTCCACATTCACTTTGAAATCTTTTCAAACACACTGTTTATATTGATGTGGTAAGGGCCGATTAATAACACTGAAGTACAATATGGATGCCTGACTACAACTCTTTCATTCTATAAAATACAAATTACTGTAGCGTTAGCCAATCAGGTTGCAGGATTTACTAGTAATTTCAAAATTAATTTTATGATTATGATTAATGGAAGCATGTGCACCGCCTCCAACAGTCCTTGCAGTCTCGCCATGACTGCTGGAGAACCCACAGATTCTACACCTTCTCGCGTCTGATCTAGAAAGGCCTCGCTATACGAAAATGAAAATGATCTCTAAAGTACTCGGTACGAAGCTTCTTCTCGTCTGGCGTTGTAGTTTACTGGTCACGTGTGGCTTTGTTTTGATTTTATTGAAGAATTTGTTGGTGCCGCATCGACAAGACCACACAACCATTCAGCCAGGTTAGTAACACGTCTCAATCTCGTGTCAAGCAAAATTATACCTATTGAATACAACACCCAAACAGGAAGCCCAATCTCTACTTTTAAGAAAAAGGCCGTCGACACGTATACGGTGTGTTTTGATTCATGCAGCTCGAAACTGACTTTGTCCATAACGGAAAAGGGATTTCCTTAATGAGGGTTTATTATGTAATGTCAAAACTCATAAGACAAAAAATGATTATCATAGCTGGAAAGAGCTCGTTGAAATGAGTACAAATGTGAAGTTTGGAAAAGATCGCTTCACAAATTGCGAAGATATGAATTTTCAAAAATCGAAATTTCATATGAAAACCTTTGGAAATTTACGCTTGGAGGCAACTCTTGCCTACGAACAAAGGTTTCGGATACAAAATTTCGATTTTTGAAAATTCATATCTTCGCAATTTGTGAAGTGATATTTTCCAAACTTCACATTTTTACTCATTTCAACGAGCTCTTTCCAGCTATGATAATCATTTTTTTGTCCTATGAGTTTTGAAATTACATGATAAATCCTCATTTCAAATTAAGGTAATTCCTTAGTTTTGCACTGCGCAATTCTACTGCGCATATATTTTATAGCGTGACGTATTGCATGATCTATTACGTGAAATAATAATTTGGTGTTGAAAAACACTGCATAACAACCGAAACTATGGATTTTGGATTAAAAAAGAACAAGAATAGTGAAAAAAATGGCAAGAAAGTGGAGGATTATGTACGTTGTGTTTTTGAATACAATTTTAATTGAAGAGCGCGCGCTAACTTACGCCATCGAGCGAGCGCTGGGTTTTACAAAAGTAGTTAGATATATTTTTTTAAGGATCATTCAGGGTAAGTCTTCAAACCGATTTTTCTCCGAACGAAGCACGGTGACCATCAAAATTTTATTGTATATTTTATTTACACTACCGATTTCACATCTTTTGTGAAAAAAATATTAAAAAATTCAATTTGGGAAGTTAATTCTTTCGCGTTTTCCGTGTCATTTTCTCGATTTGGATGCGAAAATGGAAGGAAATTCGGTCATTCCTTTGTCAAAACCCGGCTTGTAAATGACTCAATTGGTAAAACTGTTACGAAATGTTTGGTACATCACCTTTGTTGAAATGGTGTGATTTAAAAGACAGTAAATCGGTTGCAGTAAAGCACTCCCACAATTTGTTTGAGCCATTTTAACACCGTGACACGATATTCGATTGTTTTGAGTCGATTTTGCTTGTACCGCATGGTCTATTCTTACCAATATTACTGAAACAAGCGCGGTGACCCCCATTTTTTTTTACTTTTCCTACAATAAAAACTCAAAAATAATTTACCTGCAAAATTTCAGCGATTTTTCAATTTGGGAAGATATACTGAGGAATTACCTTAAAGAAGGTCTGAAAACTCGGAAACACAGAAAACTCAGATAATATATGGTCACGCAAAATGCCTTTTATATCGTATTGCGTGACACTCATTTAATTGAGAAGTGTCATGGTATTTGTAAATAGACTAAGTAGAATGTTCGCCGAAGAAAACGAAGTAAATGTTAATGGCTATGAGGAGGAAGAAAGGAGTAATCAGCCCCATTAGTGCTACACAAATTATTTCATTTAAATCCTGTGCGTAACTTTTATTTTCGCGTGCTGAACTTTATTCTTCTCGACTTTTCAGTTCTCGACTTTTTTCTCGACTTTTTCTCAACTTCAATTCTCGAATTTTTTCCGACACTTTTTTCTCGAATTTTTTCTCTTTTTTATTCTCCACTTTTTCCTCCACTTTTTTATTCTCGAATTTTTTCTCGAATTTTTTCTCGACTTCAATTCTCGACTTTTTCCTCGACTTTTTTCTCGACTATTTCCTCGACTTTTTTCCTCGACTTTTTCTCGACTTAAATTCTCGACTTTTTTCTCGACTTTTTTCTCGACTTTTTCTCGACTTCTTTCTCGACTTTTTCTCGACTATTTCCTCGACTTTTTTCTCGACTATTTCCTCGACTTTTTTCCTCGACTTCTTTCTCGACTTTTTCTCGACTTTTTTCTCGACTTTTTCCTCGACTTTTTTCCTCGACTTTTTCTCGACTTCTTTCTCGACTTTTTCTCGACTTCTTTCTCGACTTTTTCTTTCTCGACTTTTTCCTAACACTTTTTTCTCCACTTTTTTATTCTCCACTTTTTAGTCCACTTTTTTCGACGATCACGTCGGAACCAAACCAAACTGTTTAGTTTGCTCAGTGTTTGCTTCAAGTTCTCAGCAGTGGTTTCATTCTCAAAAAGGTTGTCCAGAAGAAAAGACTACAATACTACAATAAAGTCACGTGATTCATTAATTATGTTTTCAATTTCTGCACGCGGAACTGCGAGTTGATACCAGCGCCATTACATTCAGTTCTCACAATGCCGTGTACAGTTTTGCATCTCAAATTGAATTTCCACGCGAGGAAATTGAATACATAATGAATCACGTGACTTTATTGTAGTATTGTAGTCTTTTCATCTGGACAACGTTTTTGAGAATGACTGTATATATTTTCGAAGGAATTATAGCCTACAACAAAAACAAAATCGATTTTATTAAAAACTAATGACATAATTAATTAGAACTAAAGCAATAGTTGTGACATAGAAGCTACTTTAGCGATCCATTTTCATACCTTTTCAATGGATTTTCCCACGTGCAACAGTGAGCCTGCGACATCGAGATCAGCGGTAAAAAAGTCGACAAAAAATTCGAGAGAAAGAACTAGACGCGAAAAGAAAAGTTAACCACGAATTTGTATGACACTAATGTGGCTCCGTATTATTTAAGATGGAAAAAATCGATACATACAGTCAATGTCATTAACGTTGTCCAGCTAAAAAGAGATTTTAAAACATCACTTAACACTACAATAAATATCACGTGTCATATATTCGTTTTGCGCGCGCGATATTGAACAAAGCAATTATTGTGCACGTGGAGCCGATATACTTCATACTTTGAATTATATCAGATTCACGTGCACAATAACTGCTTGTTTCGTGCGCGCAAAACGAATATATGATGAGACACGTGACATTTATTGCAGTGTTGATCTGTTTTTAGCTGGACAATGTTAATGACAATTGTTTTCATTTCAACAGATTTCCGCCGCTCTAACTCCCTCCAGTCCGATGTATAAAATCAACTGTATTTGAGGGGTCTGAGTTTTCGAGGTCTCTTAGACCTCGAAAAACTAACCCTTAATTGTTTTTCTACTCGGGTTTCCTTCCTGTGGAAGGCCCGAATCTTAAAATGCAGACTGCTATTCTTAGACCTTAAATGTCCAATTGGCTTCTAATGCGCATGCGCCCTGTACCGGCCGCTGAAATAATCACAATCTCGTCCACAGAGCCTGCGTTACTTTCGGCCAGCGGCGAAGAACGTGGTCGAAAGTAACGCAGGCTCTGGGGACGAGATTGAAATAATCACCGATGGCTCTGACTACATGGTTTACTTGATCAACACGAGACATAGCCCACTCTGCATGGAATCTTTATAAAATATCGTCACGGACGACATCGTAATTTAACGAAATTCAGTCAATTATTCAGAGCGATCTCACCTTTCTTTAGTAACACAGTCATAGTGGGAAAAGTAATATATACTGTGATTTGTTTTAATTTCATTTTTGTATTATGTTATATCATTTTGTATATCGGTAACAGGAGGGAAATTTGCATGAGCATGCGCTTAACTAGTCTCCTTCGCAGCCGTTTTTAGTTCCGTCACGTAACGTTTTCACAGGGATCCCGAAACTAAGAACGGGTGCATAGGAGACTAGCGCTTAACCGCTGGACCATAAAAGCGTGATTTCGGAAGCACAAAAACCGATTATAGTAATAATAACGCTATATATATATATATATATTATTATTATTCTGTTGCTATTTTGATCATCAGAGTTCGACAAAAAGGCTTAATATAGTCAAATGTTAATTTAATTCTGGCTTTTCACTGCACGCTGGCTATTCACAAAATTCGTATTTTGTTTGATATTGAACGGCACAGGAAGTCCAAGCTGGGATTTTGTGGATTATATCTTAATATTTTTTTTCTATAAATACTGTAATAACAGTCTTGAAACTGTCCTGGTGTCTTGTGGTATTTATTTACTATACCTGTACAAAGTTTCGTCGAATTTGAAAACAATTTAGATGTCTTCCCCGACCTTTCCATGAAAATATTTTTGTTGTTATGATAAAAAACTGTAATTTTATCTCTTCTGGCGAATTTTTCGATTCCAACAATCTCAATAATGTATACTGAAAGCATATGATACAAAATTACACTGCTCTATTTAAGAAATTTTAATCTGTCATCTATTACACATTCTTGACTTGCTAATTTCCTTGCTCGCGCAAATTGTCTTTTTGTTTTGTTTTTGTTTTTGTTTTTGCTTGCGCGCGCTATTTGTTTACAACGTAATAGCCGTTAGTTTTGACGAATTACTACCATTTTACACCCTGAAGATGGACTATGTGTCCGAAAGCTTGGTTTTAAAATAAAAATGTTTTGGTTGAAGAAACAAACAAACTAATCATATGATACATAGTTCTATGAAATGGTAATTTGTTTGTGGAGATTTCGCTGGATTTCAAGCAATATGAAAACAATGTATATTTTTGAGTAATGAAATGTATGCAAACTTTACACTTCAATAAAATGTTTACACTTTGACCGATCTCAGCATAATATCAAAAACTAGGCTACCTAACAGCAGTGAATGCTGACGGTGAATGCATTGCTAGTAGTTGGTTGTGAGGGAGGTACTGTAGTTGTTATGAAATATTTTGTTTTATGTACTGAGCACAACCGTGTAGTGAGAATAGGCAAACAAGTCTTGTTCAATTCCTTTTCATCTAGAGTCCATATGACACAACAAACAATCTGATTTGTGAATAGTTTTGACAGTATTATTACCTATCCAATGGCCTGTAATGATTTACTTATAACCGATATTTAATAACTTCTCTATTTTAAAAACTGCATAGCTTATGAATAAGTAATGTATTACTTATAATATTGAGATTTAATAAGAATTCACACCTGAAACACACGATCAACAATCTCAAATTCGATCCTACGCAATTCGCTTGAAAAGCACAAGGATATATTGTATATGGGCTTACGAGTTGATAAAACTCAAGAAACTGACATACACATGTAAAAATTAGGGCCACAGATCTTTGGCACGTCATTTACCGATCAAAAACGCGAAAGCTTGAATAGGTTCCAACGAATGTGTTCAGCTCAGTCACATGCTAGCGCTTTGTATGTAGGAGTTGGTGCGAAAATCATTGTGGTTATTGAGAATTGCATCATGGTTATTGGAAATTGCATGCCGGGTAAAAATCGAGATTTTAGGTCCCTACATGAATGAATTAGAAATGCTTCCTTGCTCGCTCGCTTCAGGCTCGCTCGCTGCGTCAGCAAATATGACCTCGGATGGGAACATTACATGCAAGAACATTGGAGCACTGAGAGAAGAGGCCCTACCATAAAACGAATACCATAATAAATGTGTTGACGATTAATTCACCATATCAAGAAATCTGTGCTTTTTACGTAGACCAGCTACGGGGACTGGGTACGAGTTTACCGGTCACCCTGTGTTAGGTTTACCAGTCTTTTTGGCCGTGTTACAAAATGGAGGACAATGTTTACATTCATTTACTCGATTTGCTGTAAGTTTGATTGGATTTTTTGATAAAAATCGTACTTTTAAGCGAAAAATATTTACAGGGTTTCCAAATATGGTAAGTACAATGCCCAAATATGGACATAGGAAAGCTGGCCGAGCAACAGCACACTTTAATGAGGGATTTCTTGATATGTTCTAGAAATTATGACGAAGAAATTGTCGAAAATCTTCGACCGAGCGAATTTTTCCAGAGAAGTTACTGGAATGATTCAAAACAGGAAACATGACTTTAATGAATTGTGTTGAGGAAATTGTGGAGATTTCAATTCGGCTCAATTTCGAGATAACTAACTTTGAAGATTGGGATAATGGAGTATTCCAGACATCATACCCAAGTTTGCCTTCGTTTATTTGAAGTTGATTTCTGTGATTTGGTGTTGTTGAAAGCTAAAATATAATAATATACATTCCATATGTATAGGAATTGACTAAATGTATTTACTTTCCAAGGGCGGATCCAGGTTTTTGTCAAACAGGGGGTTGTGTTGCGGCCGTTGTGTTGTGTGAGCGGCAAAGCCGCGAAGTACTAGGGGGGTGTGGGGGCATGCACCCCCAGAAAATTTTGAAATCTACAAGCTCTAAAATGCAATTTTTAGAGATCTGGAGTTGTTTTATTAACACAACAAAACTCAATTTTCAGTAAAATTTTGAGTTTATTGGACATCCAACAAAGATGCTTGGAAGAGTCTTCTTGGGTGAGCTTACAAGTATGAAGGCTTCACATACGTTTTTGACGCTAAAAACGGCAGGTTCTTTCTCATTACAGTCAAACCGGCCTCGAAGTCGAACGGTCGTGTAAACAGTATGAATGAATTATATTATTCTTACGAGGGAGAGTCAGCTGAAAGTGCAAGAGAGACCTACGGACAGACATATCTATACAAGCGGTATTAAAAAAATATCCATAGGGGGGGTTGCAACCCCCAGAACCCTCCCCCTGGATCCGCCCCTGCTTTCCCTTGAATCTTCTTCGCGACTGAGCTTGCAACGTAGACAAACTGTTTACTCCATGTCAGCTGGCCGCCATGTTGTCCCGAAATAGAGTATTTAGCACAGCAAAAGAACAGGAATTTGATATCAAATAAAGGCATAATAAATACTCTAATATTTCAATGAATGAAGGCACAAAGATAGCATTAAGAATTCATTTCTGCGTGTTCAGTACATACAATGCTCGTAATACGTCCGCAAAAACTGTAAACATTGGAACCAAACAACTTGTCTCGACTACATCTTGTATTCATCTGACTGTGGCGACGCATGCGCACACAAAATTCCCTCCTGTTATGTGCGGTAAATAAAAACCTTTAAACCTGCTTTAATCGATTTTTCAAAGAAATGGCTTCGAGTGTAAATTTCGAGATGAAATTCAACTGGGGGTGCAATTAACAGGATCTTCAAAACAACTTTTTTTTAACTTAGGTCTTTATTTTCACAATCGAACTCTGAAGAATCGGTTATTATAATTATACACCTATATATATGCATGGAAAAAAGCGCATAAAAAGCGGGGAAAATTTACAGCATTTTGATTGGCTAATACAAACTATGAAATACCACAGACTCTGTATTTCATAGAAATGGTGAGCTCTGAATGGCTGAGATGTAATATGTATAGGATAAATGCATGTGTGAAGAGGTCGTCATGAAGAGTGACCACTTCTTTTCAATTATACGGCCGATTTACCACGATGTGCATGTCAAAGTTTTACGTCTGTTTAAAGAATGTCAAAAATTAAATTAATTACATATATCTCCTTCTCATTCTCCTCTTCCTCCTCCGCCTTTTTCTCCTCCTCTTTTTCCTCATTCTCTTCCTCCTCCTTCTCCGCATTCTCCTCCTTATTCTATAGTTCGCTTTCTCCTGTTTATTCTCTTCTTCCTCCTCCTTCTCCGCATTCTCCTGCTTCTCCTATTGTTCGCTTTCTCCTGTTTATTCTCTTCTTCCTCCTCCTTCTCCGCATTCTCCTCCTTATTCTATAGTTCGCTTTCTCCTGTTTATTCTCTTCTTTCTCCTCCTTCTCCGCATTCTCCTGCTTCTCCAATAGTTCGCTTCCTCCTGTTTATTCTCTTCTTCCTCCTCCTTCTCCGCATTCTCCTCCTTATTCTATAGTTCGCTTTCTCCTGTTTATTCTCTTCTTCCTCCTCCTTCTCCGCATTCTCCTCCTTATTCTATAGTTCGCTTACTCCTGTTTATTCTCTTCTTCCTCCTCCTTCTCCTCATTCTCCTCCTTATTCTCCTCCTTATTCTATAGTTCGCTTTCTCCTGTTTATTCTCTTCTTCCTCCTCCTTCTCCTCCTTCTCCTGCTTCTCCAATAGTTCGCTTCCTCCTGTTTATTCTCTTCTTCCCTCCTCCTCCCCCGCATTCTCCTGCTTCTCCTATAGTTCGCTTCCTCCTGTTTATTCTCTTCTTCCTCCTCCTTCTCCGCATTCTCCTCCTTATTCTATAGTTCGCTTTCTCCTGTTTATTCTCTTCTTCCTCCTCCTTCTCCTCCTTCTCCTCCTTCTCCTCCTTCTTCTATAGTTCGCTTTCTCCTGTTTATTTCTTCTTCTTCCTCCTCCTTCTCCCCATTCTCCTGTTTCTCCTATAGCTCGCTTCCTCCTGTTTATATTCTCTTCTTCCTCCTCCTTCTCCACATTCTCCTCCTTATTCTATAGTTCGCTTTCTCCTGTTTATTTTCTTCTTCCTCCTCCTTCTCCTCCTTCTCCTGCTTCTCCTAGTATTTCGCTTCCTCCTGTTTATTCTCTTCTTCCTCCTCCTTCTCCTCCTTCTCCTCCTTATTCTACTGTTCGCTTCCTCCTGCTTCTCCTGCTTCACCTTCTCCTCCTTGTCATCCTCCTCCTCATTCTCCTACTTGTCCTCCTCCTAATTCTCCTCCTCCTCGTTTTTCTCCTACTTCGCCCTCTCCTCTTCCTCCTTCCTCCCTACTCCCTCTCCAACTTTTTCGTCGGAGTTCTCCTCTTGATGTCCCTCCACTTTCATGTCAGTTTCTTGTGTTTTCTGCTTCCTCTTTGGCTGAATATCGTCTTCCGTAGTTTTACTACCACTAGTACTGGCTAGCGACTCAGCGAGCACACGATGTTGACCACACGAATAGGAGGAAATCACTCTTTCCAAAACCGCTATTTTGAGTATCTTGTTAGTTTTAAGCATGACAAGAGGATTGATGAACGCGTTGAGATAGAGTGCAAATTGGAACCAAATCCTCCCAAAGAAGACGTAGTTTCTTCCGCCAAGAAATAAAATAGCGACAGATGTCAAGAACGGAATATAGCAAACAGCCAGTGCTAGGATGATGTACAATACGCCCGTAGCCACAGTTCTTTCCAAAGCCATCTGCCTTAACTGTGAGGCATTCAAGTCTGCCGTACGTTTACGCTGTCGTCTGACTCCAATGTAAACGCCCAACTGCAGCAACGTGACAATAATGGCCGTACTCCCAAACAGCATCACCATCAGCTTTGACAAGTCTTGTATTTTGAGAAAAGGTGCCAACCCACCCAAAGCTATGCCAATAACCCACACCACACTGACGGAAGCGAAGACGCGTCTACTCTTCAACCCCCATTTTCTATAGAGGAATGGCTTGTGAATGGCGACCCAGCGGTCGAGGGAGATCAATATCACACTAATCAACCCGATGGTACGGCCGCAGAAGAGTGTAAATATCGACACGTTACGTACAATAAATTGTGATTTTGTACAGAAATTGTCGTTGGCAAGATAAACTAACGACTGAGACAGTTCTATAGTTTGTGTCACACCGACAAAACACAGGTCTTTGAGGTTCAGGCTGCACAGGAGAAGCATAGACGGTGTACGAAGACATTTCTTCCTGTAGACTGTTATGAGAATCAGGCAGTTGGCGATGGTGGAGAGGAGAACGCATAGGATGTTCAGCGGAGCAAGAATAGAATAGGAAGTCTTGAAGTAGTTGTACTGAAAGGATATGGAGTACTCAGGGCGGAAGCAACGGAAATTGGCTGGTATATTGGTCATATTGGAAGCGTTGGTAGCCATCTGTGATCTTGAAGCCAAGCTGAAAATGAAGGTTTTATAATTAGCCACTTCCAAATCGAGCAGGGGACTGGTACCAAGTCCGTAAAACTAATTCAATTTGATACTAGTAAAATTGGGCATCATTTTCTGAGAGAGCAGATCAAACGTAGCTAGTCTGGAAAGTTTGGTGAACTTCGGCTTAATATTGACGATGCTAGAGGACATCAAAGATGTCTATTTTCCCATACAAACTCTGTAAATTTTTGACGTTGTCCATCCAAACCATAAAATTTTGGCTCGACAACACAATTTCAAAAGTTTATAATTCCGACAGAATTCGCCCAAATCACATCAAACTTTGCACAGATGCTAGTTTCAACATGCTCTTTCATGTCATGAACTTAATTTTGTAATTGCATTAATTTTAATAAACTCATTCCCAGTCCCCTGCTCGATTTGATAGTGGCTAATTGTCAACATTTATGTCGATATTTTGAGGTAGTATACTGTACCAAAAATAAACATCCTGCTTCATTTTTTTCGCACTTGAGAGTTTACCTCTGGCTGGACACAACGACGTTAGGATGGTCGACGCATCGCGCGCACCGCTAATTTGAAAAATAATCAATTTTTGGCCCGATTACACTGCCAATTGATCAAGAATTACAATCTTAGTTACCTCAAAAAATTGGATATGTTAAAACGACGAATCGATAAAAATCTAAAGCAAAATTTAAAAGTATATTTCTGTTCACTGCTTGAAATACGACGACATCGTAGTTTTTTAATCTAGTTTCTGACTTTGCAATGTATAGTACTATGATCAGTATTATTATCTTTACCTTTTTGCACGATCTTGAGATGTCGAAATTCAAAGAAACTCTTGATCTGATTATAGTTAGTCCGCAATGTCGCAACTGTTAACCAGAGCACAGTCACTCGAGTATAGTACAAGTACAAGTGTGCTGACTAGAGAACTCTCGTTATATATAGCCCGGTGTAATTGTAAGGAGTATAATGAGCATGATCTTCGGCATGACTTTTACCGCGATTCATTGTACGTGACAGATGTTAATTAAAGTACCTTTGAATAAGAAAATATATCTCAAAGAAATGCACTTTCACACGGATTTGATGGGGGGGGGGGGGGGGGGGGGGGGGGGGGGGGGGGGGGGGGGGGGGGGGGGGGGGGGGGGGGGGGGGGGGGGGGGGGGGGGTGGTACTCCCATATATTTGCTATACGGTTATGTGCGCGCCGCTGGACAGGGTATGGTTTTTGAGGTTTTGGTCTTAGATATATAGGGTATACATTTCACCCTAAATTATCTTGAATAGGGTCTGTAATTCTGACAAAGATCGTAATTTTCACTTTTTAGAGTCTTAGATAGGGTATTAAATTTTGATTTAATTGTGAAAAAAAGCGCCTTACTATACAGGATTACTACTAACTACTACTAAGTTGTTAGCAACTGTCTAAAATAAGGCATAGAATTTCCCTAGCTCGAGTCTTAGATAGGGTCCACTTTATATCGATCTGTCTTGAACAGGGTACGAATTTTCAAGATGTCGCTGTCTTAAATAGGGTCAGGGTTTACGGACTCCGGTGGGACACCGCTATCAGAACCCAGACCAAGTTCCCCCCCGGATAGAAGGTTGGATAGAAGCTTTAAAACTGAACAAGCACGATATTGGAAGGTTTATTTACTCCACTATAACTAGTGCATCAGTGCCATTTAGTTCTCAAACACATTAATACTTCATGAGGACACGAGCACTTCACTCTGCTACCGTGAAGGAGGTCTTTAAATGTGATTCAATTTGGTTAACTTTCGCTTCGAATTTCTCCAAGATGTTATTTTATTGTTACAGAAACTCTCAAACAAGAGGAGTTTTTTCGAACCAGGGTAAATTTTAAATAGTGTGATAAAGACAACCTTTGTTGAGTTATTATTATTATAGTTACAATCGATTTTGAAACAATCCATTTTCAGAGAAGATGCTTATATTAAATTTATTTTCCAAAATCCAACTTTAGCTTCGAATTAAATTTCTCCAGTATTTTATTTTTTTTGAAATCGAAGGAATAACTTTTTCTCGTTCTCGTGTTTGATATATATTACTACTGAACTAAACACATCAGTGCAGAGTAGATTTTCATAAAACTACGTGAAATAGGCAGTATCGAAACACTTGAACAACGTGCTGTATTTTTAGGCAATTTCGAAATTTGTTTAGGGACCAAATGGCACTTCACCTTGACACTTGCTTCGCGATGTTGTGGATGTGACTTGCATAAATCTTAGCAAGTGGAATTGCTTGAAGAGCATTGTTAACACTGTCAGTATGATACAACTCATTTCAAAGGACATTTCCGCCCACTCTGCATGGAATCTTTATAAAATATCGTCACGGACATCGTAATTTAACGAAATTCATGCTCAATTATTGAGCCATCTCACCTTTCTTTAGTAACACAGGCATAGTGGGAAAAGTATATACTGTAATTTAATTGTTTTAACTTCATTTTTGTATTATATTATATTATATTACTTTGTACATGTGGTAAATAAAAGCCTTTAAACCTTTAATCGATTTTTGAAAGAAAACTTCGAGTGTACAAGATGATATTCAACTGGGGCGTACCCTGGTTCCAGAGGCGCTTTTCGAACCTTAACCAGGGTAAATTTTAAATAGTGTGATAAAGACAACATTTGTTGAGTTATTATTATTATAGTTACAATCGATTTTGAAACTTTTTCAGAGAAAATGCTTAGATTTTCCAAAATCCAATGGGATTTTTTTCAAATTACCTAGTAAAACAAGTGTACAATTGTGAGGACACGAGGACTTCACTCCGCTACCGTGAAGGAGGTCTTTATCGAACCAGGGTAAGTTTTAAATAGTGTGATAAAGACAACATTTGTTGAGTTATTATTATTATAGTTACAATCGATTTTGAAACATCCATTTTCAGAGAAAATGCTTATATTTATTTCCAAAATCCAACTTTAGCTTCGAATTTCTCCAATATTTTATTTTATTTACAGAAGCTCTCAAACACGAGGAGATTTTTCAACCTTCTTCAGTCTCTGTGTTTTGAAATCGAAGGAATAACTTTTTCTCGTTCTCGTTCGTCTCGTGAACTTTTGAAATAACATTTTTAAAGACGTGAATCTAATGATTAATTCGCCTAACACATGCTGTGTTTTTAGGGCAGTTTCGAAACTGTTTAGGGACTGAGAGGCACTTGACACTGGCCTCGCGATGTTGTGGATGTGACTTGCATAAATCTTAGCAAGTGGAATGAGGATTTATCATGTAATTTCAAAAATCATAGGACAAAAAAATGATTACCATAGCTGGAAAGAGCTCGTTGAAATTAGTAAAAATGTGAAGTTTGGAAAAGATCTCTTTTCAAATTGCGAATTGCAATCGATTTTGAAATAATCCATTTTCAGAGAAAATGCTTAGATTTTCCAAAATCCAAGAAGGATTTTTTTTAAATTACCTAGTTAAACAAGTGTACAATTATGAGGACACGAGGACTTCACTCCGCTACCGTGAAGGAGGTCTTTAAACACGAGGGCGCACTATAAAAGGGCATTGCTCCGCCAACAATTTTTTGAATAATAATGAGTTTGAATATGGCGGACAATGGTTGAACATGGCTGAACAACGGGGTGAAATAATTGTCTTAATAAAGTCACATTTCAACAGCAAAGTCAATGAAGAAATTGTAAATTTACTTCTAAAACAGTTATAATAGACGGACGTGTCAATATTTTTCGTATTCGGTAGTTATCTATACGATTTTCATTCGCACCACGCGTACCGAAGAATGTTTTGAATTTCGCGCGCCATGTATCACAACAATCAACATCCGTACTGGCCGGCTTATCCAGGTCAACAAATTCATGAAGCGAAATCCTCTTTGCCTGTAATAAGCATTTCCAAGCATAAAACTATGTTCAGTCATTTTGACATAAAGCGACAAGAGTATTGTTTTCATTACAAAAGTTACGTTCGTCTTCGTTGTCACCATAACAAGACGAACGACGTCGTTCGCCGCGAAGGCGTCTTGTTACGAGGTAAATGTGTCGAGCATTTGTACATCTCTGTACTTTTATGGTAAAGGCCGGTAAGGTTTCGAAACCTATGCTGTGAGTATATTTAATTCGCAAGTGGCATTTCCATGTCTTGGCGGGTAAATTTTAGGATAACCTACCAAAGAAACGATAAGCAGAATACTAGAGCCGTGCGACTTCAAAACGGCTAACGGTTCCAGTTCAAAGTACCATAATTTTATTTTACCAAAGTGAAAAGTGATAGTGAATTGTACAACAAAAATTATCCATGTGCGTTTTAGTATTTATTTCCACAGTTTCTTGTTCATTTGATTGATTTATAGAGCTTGCAGTTCTTGAGATCCTCTCCCTGTGACATCTCGGTAGATTTGATTGACAGATCCAGCGAACTTACCCTAGGTACCTCTCCTTTTATAGTGCGCCCTCGTGTTTAAGAGAGGATGTCAGTGAGAACCGAGAATCGCCGGACAACAAAATAATCGAATTTAATTTTCTTTCGCCATGTCATTCCTTTTGATGACCTATTTTAGGGAAAAATACTAAAAAGTTCCAGCGATTTTTATTTTAGGAGAAATTTGCAGTTTTTAAAAACCCGCTTAACGACTGAAAATTTTCGGCTAAATTATAAGCCAACTTTGAACAGTCGGTCTGTGTTCACCTCTAGCACTACAACAACGACATTCAGTACACATAATTAGCAATTATTGGACGAGGTTGAGCAAAATATCGTGATTTGTCAGTGGCGAGCAGAACTGATAATTATTTGCCGATGCCGAAGGCAGAGGCAAATAATTATCTGCGAGACACTGACAAAATCACGATATTTTGCAAAAACCGAGTTCAATAATTGTTTTATCATTCACGTTATTTTCTCTCACCTATAGCAACAACTCTGGAAAAAATCGAGCTGCCATTGTCGAGGAGAACGTAAACACTTATTCGTAGGAAGTTATCTGCAGTGACGTAGTCGTCTCTCGACCAATGAAAATCACGGAGAAAATAATGTGAATGATAATAAACGTTTCTTGGTCATTTCTACTGTAGTATTTATTTTTCTGTAACTTTTGTAGTTATTTTTCAAATTTGGTTTTAAACAGGTATACAGAGCGCCATGAATGGAACGTTGAAACATAGGCAATGACGGAATCTGGTATATAAATTTTTGAGGAAAACACCACGCCCCAGTAAAGCTTCACTTTTGCTCTTTCAGTTTAGAAAGTTTCAAGCACGGCCAAACAATGTTGCATTTTTGAGAAATAAAACTATATGTGGTGTAGGTCAAAAGTCTTGGATATGATACAACTCATTTCAAAGGACATTTCCGCCCACTCTGCATGGAATCTTTATAAAATATCGTCACGGACATCGTAATTTAACGAAATTGTTCAATTATTGAGCCATCTCACCTTTAATTTCTTTAGTAACACAGGCATAGTGGGGAATATATATTGTAACTTGTTTTAACTTCATTTTTGTATTATATTATATTAGTTGTACATGTGGTAAATAAAAACTTTAAACCTTTAATCGATTTTTCAAAGAAATGGCTTCGAGTGTAATTTCGAGATGAAATTCAACTGGGGGTGCAATTAACAGGATCTTCAAAACAACCTTTTTTAACTTAGGTCTTTATTTTCACAATTGAACTCTGAAGAATCGGTTATTATAATTATACACCTATATATATCGGCATGGGAAACGAAGCGGGGGAAAAAAGCGGGAAAAATTTACAACACTTTTGATTGGCTAATATATACAAACTATGAAATACCATAGAAAAGCTTTAGAAAAATCTATGAAATACCGCTCTGTATTTCATAGAAATGGTGAGCTCTGATTGGCTGAGATGTAATATGTATAGGATAAATGCATGTATGAAGAGGTCGTCATGAAGAGTGATCAGTTCTTTTCAATTAGGGCCGATTTACCACGATGTGCATGTCAAAGTTTTACGTCTGTTTAAAGAATGTCAAAAATTAAATTAATTACATATATCTCCTTCTCATTCTCATCTTCCTCCTCCACCTTTTTCTTCTCCTCTTTTTCCTCATTCTCTTCCTTCTCCCCCTCCCCCGCATTCTCCTCCTTATTCTATAGTTCGCTTCCTCCTGTTTATTCTCTTCTTCCTCCTCCTTCTCCGCATTCTCCTGCTTCTCCTGCTTCACCTTCTCCTCCTTGTCATCCTCCTCCTCATTCTCCTACTTGTCCTCCTCCTAATTCTCCTCCTCCTCATTCTTCTCCTACTTCGCCCTTCTCCTCTTCCTCCTTCCTCTCTACTCCCTAGCCTCTCCAACTTTTAATCTTTCAGCTTCGTCGGAGTTCTCCTCTTGATGTCCCTCCTCTTTCATGTCAGTTTCTTGTGTTTTCTGCTTCCTCTTTAGCTGTGTATCGTCTTCCGTAGTATTACTACCACTAGTACTGGCTAGCGACTCAGCGAGCACACGATGTTGACAACACGAACAGGAGGAAATCACTGTTTCCAAAACCGCTATTTTGAGTATCTTGTTAGTTTTAAGCATGACAAGAGGATTGATGAACGCGTTGAGATAGAGTGCAAATTGGATCCAAATCCTCCCAAGGAAGACGTAGTTTTTTCCGCCAAGAATTATAATAGCGGCAAAAGTCAAGAACGGAATATAGCAAACAGCCAGTGCTAGAATGATGTACAATACGACCGTAGCCACAGCTCTTTCCAAAGCCATCTGTCTTAACTGTGAGGCATTCAAGTCTGCCGTTCGTTTACGCTGTCTTCTGGCTCCAATGTAAATGCCCAACTGCAGCAACGTGACAATAATGGCCGTACTCCCAAACAGCATCACCATCAGCTTTGACAAGTCTGGTATATTGAGAAAAGGTGCCACCCCACCCAAAGCTATGCCAATAACCCACACCACACCGACGGAAGCGAAGACGCGTCTACTCTTCAACCCCCATTTCCTATAAAGGAATGGCTTGTGAATGGCTACCCAGCGGTCGAGGGAGATCAATATCACACTAATCAACCCGATGGTACGGCCGCAGAAGAGTGTAAATATCGACACGTTACGTACAATAAATTGTGATTTTGTACAGAAATTGTCGTTGGCAAGATAAACTAACGACTGAGACAGTTCTATAGTTTGTGTCACACCAACAAAACACAGGTCTTTGAGGTTCAGGCTGCACAGGAGAAGCATAGACGGTGTACGAAGACATTTCTTCCTGTAGACTGTTATGAGAATCAGGCAGTTGGCGATGGTGGAGAGGAGAACACAGAGGATGTTCAGCGGAGCAAGAATAGAATAGGAAGTCTTGAAGTAGTTGTACTGAAAGGATATGGAGTACTCAGGGCGGAAGCAACGGAAATTGGCTGGTATATTGGTCATATTGGAAGCGTTGGCAGCCATCTGTGATGTTGAAGCCAAGCTGAAAATGAAGGTTTTATAATTGTCAACATTTATGTTGATATTTTGAGGTAGTACTGTACCAAAAATAAACATCCTGCTTCATTTTTTTTTCGCACTTGAGAGTTTACCTCGGGCTGGACACAACGACGTTAGGATGGTCGACGCATCGCGCGCACCGCTAATTTGAAAAACTCAAGTATGTTAAGGCCTGGGTCAGGAGAAAAATCGATAAAATTACTGATTTTCGTTTTTGAACGTGGTAACTCAACCAAATAGTACGAAATTTGGCATATTGATGGAATGTATCGCGAGAAGTAATCTTAACTGTGTTGTGGAGATTAGGGTGATCACGTGATCACATGACGTCGTTATAATATGTCAAAATTCGTTTTCACTCGGGCGTTACGAGTTTCATACATAAGGGATTGACGATGTTTCTAAATTAACCCAATTACCTAGCTCTACGACTAGACAATTGGACAATTGGAAATTATATTTTATTTACGGAGATATTTGCACATATATGCTAAAATAGGTCACGTGACAAACGTCCCATTAATATCTCTTTCCCTGACGGGAAAGTACAAACTGTCTAAGCGCTACGTTATTCAGCACTATAAGCTAAGTTCATTTTGATATTAAACATTTTCCACCTTACAAAATTCAGGACCCCATTTAAGGATTAGTGATTCTTTAGTCTATGACGTCATCAATCACGTGACCAGCACAAAATCTGAACCAAAATTTATAAAAAATATTAAAATCAACAAAATACGTAAATATGACTCGAAACTGCTTTTTGTTAGCCGTGAAACGGTCAATTATACGTCCAAGGTCAAATAAGGTCAAACCCAGGCCTTAACATACTTGTAATAATCAATTTTTGGCCCGATCACACTGCCAATTGATCAAGAATTACAATCTTAGTTACCTCAAAAAATTGGATATGTTAAAACGACGAATCGATAAAAATCTAAAACAAAATTTAAAAGTATATTTCTGTTCACTGCTTGAAATACGACGACATCGTAGTTTTTTAATCTAGTTTCTGACTTTGCAATGTATAGTACTATGATCAGTATTATTATCTTTACCTTTTTGCACGATCTTGAGATGTCGAAATTCAAAGAAACTCTGATTATAGTTAGCTAGTCCGCAATGTTGCAACTGTTAACTAGAGCACAGTCACTCGAGTATAGTACAAGTACGTGTGCTGGCTAGAGAACTCTCGTTATATATAGCCCGGTGTAATTGTAAGGAGTATAATGAGCATGATCTTCGGCATGACGTTCAGCGATTCATTGTACTTGACAGATGTTAATTAAAGTACCTTTGAATAAGAAAATATCTCTCAAAGAAATGCATGCACTTTCACACGGATTTGAGGTTGCACGTGTCTGCCCTAAATCCAGTTTTTATAATTAGAAAGCCGGGGGGGGGGGGGGGGGGGGGGGGGGGGGGGGGGGTACTCCCATATATTTGCTATACGGTTATGTGCCGCTGGACAGGGTATGGTTTTTGAGGTTTTGGTCTTAGATGGGGTATACATTTCATCCTAAATTGTCTTGAATAGGGTCTGTAATTCTGTTAAGGATCGTAATTTTCACTTTTTAGAGTCGTAGATAGGGTATTAAATTTTGATTTGTGAATAAAAAGCGCCTTACTATAGACCCATCGTCAGGGAAATGATGGTACAATGAAATGCTTCAATCGAAAATTACGTACAATAACACAACAACATTGGTTACCAAGGTGACAACAATAATGGTACAGAGTGCGAGCTAGAAATAAAACAAAGTGCGCGCGCGTGACAAAATAGAAAACATCATAAAAATACTACAGATAGTTCAAACTAATTACACCGAGATTGTGGAAGAACTATTCCATCAAGTTACACGACTTTAATTCCTAAGATTAGTAATGGTTCGATTGAAGCATTGCATTGTAGCATCATTTCCCTGAAGATGGGTCTGGAACCTGAAAGCTCGGAATAATTAAATCCGTCAAAAAAACAGCGTAGATGAAGCTTATTTTCTTTGAATTTTAATGAATCCTACGCACAAACTGAAACAATCAATAATTTCCCTCGAGTCTTAGATAGGGTCCACTTTATGTCTTGAACAGGGTACGAATTTTCAAGATGTCGCTGTCTTAGATAGGCAGGGTCAGGGTTTACGGACTCCAGTGGGACACCGCTATCAAAACCCAGACCAATTCCCCCCCGGATAGAAGGTTGGATAGAAGCTTTAAAACTGAACAAGCACGACATTGGAAGGTTTATTTACTCCACTCTAGTGCATCAGTGCTATTTAGTTCTCAAACACATTAATACTTCATGAGGACACGAGCACTTCACTCTGCTACCGTGAAGGAGGTCTTCAGTTAAATGTGATTCAATTTGGTTAACTTTAGCTTCGAATTTCTCCAAGATGTTATTTTATTGTTACAGAAACTCTCTCAAACAAGAGGAGTTTTTTCGAACCAGGGTAAATTTTAAATAGTGTGATAAAGACAACCTTTGTTGAGTTATTATTATTATAGTTACAATCGATTTTGAAACAATCCATTTTCAGAGAAGATGCTGATATTAAATTTATTTTCTTTCCAAAATCCAACTTTAGCTTCGAATTAAATTTCTCCAGTATTTTATTTTTTTGAAATCGAAGGAATAACTTTTTCTCGTTCTCGTGTTTGATATATATTACTACTGAACTAAACTCATCAGTGCAGAGTAGGCCTTTCATAAAACTACGTGAAATAGGCAGTATCGAAACACTTGAACAACGTGCTGTATTTTTAGGCAATTTCGAAATTTGTTTAGGGACCAAATGGCACTTCAATTGACACTTGCTTCGCGATGTTGTGGATGTGACTTGCATAAATCTTAGCAAGTGGAATTGCTTGAAGAGCATTGTTAACACTGTCAGTATGATACAACTCATTTCAAAGGACATTTCCGCCCACTCTAGCTGCATGGAATCTTTATAAAATATCGTCACGGACATCGTAATTTAACGAAATTGCTCAATTATTGAGCCATCTCACTTTTAATTTCTTTAGTAACACAGTCATAGTGGGAAAAGTATATACTGTAATTTAATTGTTTTAACTTCATTTTTGTATTATATTATATTATATTACTTTGTACATGTGGTAAATAAAAGCCTTTAAACCTTTAATCGATTTTTGAAAGAAAACTTCGAGTGTACAAGATGATATTCAACTGGGGCGTACCCTGGTTCCAGAGGCGCTTTTCGAACCAGGGTAAATTTTAAATAGTGTGATAAAGACAACATTTGTTGAGTTATTATTATTATAGTTACAATCGATTTTGAAACAATCCATTATAACAGAGAAAATGCTTATATTTTCCAAAATCCAAGAAGGATTTTTTTCAAATTCCCTAGTAAAACAAGTGTACAATTGTGAGGACACGAGGACTTCGCTCCGCTACCGTGAAGGAGGTCTTTAAATGTGATTCAATTTGGTTAACTTTAGCTTCGAATTTCTCCAATATGTTATTTTATTGTTACAGACCTGTGACTGAGCTCTCAAACACGAGGAGTTTTTTCGAACCAGGGTAAGCTTTAAATAGTGTGATAAAGACAACATTTGTTGAGTTATGATTATTATAGTTACAATCGATTTTGAAACATCCATTTTCAGAGAAAATGCTTAGATTTATTTCCAAAATCCAACTTTAGCTTCGAATTTCTCCAATATTTTATTTTATTGTTACAGAAGCTCTCAAACACGAGGAGTTTTTTCAACCTTCTTCAGTCCGTCTGTGTTCTGAAATCGAAGGAATAACTTTTTCTCGTTCTCGTTCGTCTCGTGAACTTTTGAAATAACATTTTTAAAGACGTGAATCTAATGATTAATTCGCCTATCACATGCTGTGTTTTTAGGCAATTTCGAAATTTGTTTAGGGACTGAGAGGCACTTGACACTGGCTTCGCGATGTTGTGGATGTGACTTGCATAAATCTTAGCAAGTGGAATTGTTTGAAGAGCATTGTTAACACTGTCAGTATGATACACTCTGCATGGAATCTTTATAAAATATCGTCACGGACATCGTAATTTAACGAAATTGCTCAATTATTGAGCCATCTCACTTTTAATTTCTTTAGTAACACAGTCATAGTGGGAAAAGTAATATATACTGTAATTTAATTGTTTTAACTTCATTTTTGTATTATATTATATTATATTACTTTGTACATGTGGTAAATAAAAGCCTTTAAACCTTTAATCGATTTTTGAAAGAAAACTTCGAGTGTACAAGATGATATTCAACTGGGGCGTACCCTGGTTCCAGAGGTGCTTTTCGAACCAGGGTAAATTTTAAATAGTGTGATAAAGACAACATTTGTTGAGTTGTTATTATATTATTATAGTTACAATCGATTTTGAAACAATCCATTATAACAGAGAAAATGCTTAGATTTTCCAAAATCCAAGAAGGATTTTTTTTCAAATTACCTAGTAAAACAAGTGTACAATATTGTGAGGACACGAGGACTTCACTCCGCTACCGCGAAGGAGGTCTTTAAATGTGATTCAATTTGGTTAACTTTAGCTTCGAATTTCTCCAATATGTTATTTTATTGTTACAGACCTGTGACTGACTGAGCTCTCAAACACGAGGAGTTTTTTTCGAACCAGGGTAAGCTTTAAATAGTGTGATAAAGACAACATTTGTTGAGTTATTATTATTATAGTTACAATCGATTTTGAAACATCCATTTTCAGAGAAAATGCTTAGATTTATTTCCAAAATCCAACTTTAGCTTCGAATTTCTCCAATATTTTATTTTATTTACAGAAGCTCTCAAACACGAGGAGTTTTTTCAAACTTCTTCAGTCTCTGTGTTTTGAAATCGAAGGAATAACTTTTTCTCGTTCTCGTTCGTCTCGTGAACTTTTGAAATAACATTTTCAAAGACGTGAATCTAATGATTAATTCGCCTATCACATGCTGTGTTTTTAGGCAATTTCGAAATTTGTTTAGGGACTGAGAGGCACTTGACACTGGCTTCGCGATGTTGTGGATGTGACTTGCATAAATCTTAGCAAGTGGAATTGTTTGAAGAGCATTGTTAACACGTCACTGCCAGTATGATACACTCTGCATGGAATCTTTATAAAATATCGTCACGGACATCGTAATTTAACGAAATTGCTCAATTATTGAGCCATCTCACCTTTCTTTAGTAACACAGTCATAGTGGGAAAAGTATATACTGTAATTTACTGCGGTTCTCAGTATTATGCGAACTCAGACATTCAAACAGTCGGCTGGAACTTGTTTTTTCGCGGCTGTCAATCAAATTCAAAATTCAAACAAATTCAAAACTAAATACATGGTTCCAGAGGCGCTTTTCGAACCTGCAGGGTAAATTTTAAATAGTGTGATAAAGACAACATTTGTTGAGTTATTATTATTATTGTTACAATCGATTTTGAAACTTTTTCAGAGAAAATGCTTATATTTTCCAAAATCCAAGATGGATTCTTTTCAAATTACCTAGTAATTAAAACAAGTGTACAATATTGTGAGGACACCGAGGACTTCACTCCGCTACCGTGAAGGAGGTCTTTAAATGTGGTTCAATTTGGTTAACTTTAGCTTCGAATTTCTCCAAGATGTTATTTTATTGTTACAGAAGATCTCAAACACGAGGAGTTTTTTCGAACCAGGGTAAGTTTTAAATAGTGTGATAAAGACAACATTTGTTGAGTTATGATTATTATAGTTACAATCGATTTTGAAACTTTTTCAGAGAAGATGCTTATATTTTCCAAAATCCAAGATGGATTTTTTAATTGTGAGGATTCACTGGTGCCAAGTTTCAAGAAAATCCAAGTTTCAAGAAAATCCGTACCTTGGAAAATGCTCCATCAGCGACTGCTAAATTTTAGTACAAAATACTATACTCGCACACATTGTCAGCGCTTTGAAACTATTATCTGAAAGCTTCATATCACTCGCAACTTTACATGCGAAATTCACGCAAATCAGAAACATACAACAAACTAATTTATCAATGAGCAAGGTGCAAGAGGTTTATCTTGTGTATTAAATGAAAATCCAAAATATTATACTATGCATATAAAAAAAATTATGTCTATTTTTTTTCTATAAATTTTCAATATGACATAGAGCAACATATTCGAAAACCAATAGATCATTACATAATGGTCTTGCAAAAACACTTCACCAAAGTTTACTTTGGTAGCAAACTGTTACTCAACCACTTCAAGTCTTCCGTATTCGAACTAAACTGTTTGAAAACCCCTCGTGTTACTCCTCGTGTTTAAACACCGCTGGATGTGTTTTGAAATTCTTCATGGGTTTCTGTCGCTTGGGAATCACGATACTCCGAATCAAACTCTTCAATGAAAATGTTACTATGGCAGAACGTGATTCTTCTTGTCAGTTTTGAATTGAGAAATGAGATTAATTAGAGTAATAGCTCATCTCTAAACTGTTCTTGAATACTTTCTTGATAGATAGATAGATAGACAGACAGACAGACAGACAGACAGACAGACAGACAGACAGACAGACAGACAGACAGACAGACAGACAGACAGACAGACAGACAGACAGACAGACAGACAGACAGACAGACAGACAGACAGACAGACAGACAGACAGACAGACAGACAGACAGACAGACAGACAGACAGACAGACAGACAGACAGACAGACAGACAGACAGACAGACAGACAGACAGACAGACAGACAGACAGACAGACAGACAGACAGACAGACAGACAGACAGACAGACAGACAGACAGACAGACAGACAGACAGACAGACAGACAGACAGACAGACAGACAGACAGACAGACAGACAGACAGACAGACAGACAGACAGACAGACAGACAGACAGACAGACAGACAGACAGACAGACAGACAGACAGACAGACAGACAGACAGACAGACAGACAGACAGACAGACAGACAGACAGACAGACAGACAGACAGACAGACAGACAGACAGACAGACAGACAGACAGACAGACAGACAGACAGACAGACAGACAGACAGACAGACAGACAGACAGACAGACAGACAGACAGACAGACAGACAGACAGACAGACAGACAGACAGACAGACAGACAGACAGACAGACAGACAGACAGATATAGATAGATAGATAGATAGATAGATAGATAGATAGATAGATAGATAGATAGATAGATAGATAGATAGATAGATAGATAGATAGATAGATAGATAGATACTGATAGCACCTTTATTTCAATACGATAGTTTCATAAGTTACAAAATTAAACTTCTTTACATGAAAGTCGTATATTAGAAAATCTATAAAAGTAATATCACAAAATTTGTAAAACTGAGCTAAAATTAGGCATTGAATATCAATTTACAATCTATATTATTGCACAACTTGCAATCTTACAGTACAAATACGAGTACAAATATGACAGCGTATTACACGTTTTAGAAAAGAACGGTTTTGCGCGCGCGCTCGCTTTTTATATCAGTACAGAGAAAAATACGGTATTTTCATTAATTTTGTTGTTGTGCAATAACAGGCAGGCAGGCAGGCAGGCAGGCAGGCAGGCAGGCAGGCAGGCAGGCAGGCAGGCAGGCAGGCAGGCAGGCAGGCAGGCAGGCAGGCAGGCAGGCAGGCAGGCAGGCAGGCAGGCAGGCAGGCAGGCAGGCAGGCAGGCAGGCAGGCAGGCAGGCAGGCAGGCAGGTAAACTTTATTGAAGTGACTAATCTAATAGTCCCTTTTCGCGTTCACAGATACCGCTGTAAAACCGCTGTACTTATTGACATCAGACGCATTTGTACAGGGTTAGCCTCGAGTCAGTGTAAATTATTCCCAAATATCAACAAGAACACGAACAAATGTTGACATAAAACAATAGAAACATTTTTTAATTGCACGGACTGTTTTCTGAATCGAGGCTAACCCTGTACAAATGCGTCTTTTGTCAAGGACAGCGGTCATCTCTAAACAACGCGAAACTGGAGTATTGGGGCCTTACTAGCATGAACTCGGGCTTCTTAATGAAGGTGTTTTGATAGATTGTAATTGTGAAACCAAAAAATATCCGCAGTCGAGAAAATAAGAGAAGGACCTTGTGATGAAATGTGCTTAGTCATCATAGGTGTATTCGCGTAAAGTGCATATATGAAGCGAAATGTTTTCTTTTGAAATTCGATTACATATGAAGTGAATAGTGGGATGTTTCAGTATTTTGTGTTTTGGACTTTGCATTTGCGAGTTATAAAAGTTTGAAATCGTGATATGCTAATTCGGTGCATGTGACGTCACTAAGGTTGCACGTCGTAACTTATTTATCATTTTTCAAGCAGTACTCTTCTCTGAAATATAAAAAAAGTTTAACATCATTTATATAAGTTATAGAAAAAGTTTTGCCAGTTGTCAACAATTTGTCAAAAATTTGCACAAGGGCGCTTTTGTATAATAAATTTGCAACCTTAATGACATCACCAAATTAGCATATCATCGTATTAAAGCTTGAATACAAGGAAACAAAAAGTTAATAAAATTTCTTTGACCGTCATTTCACTTCGTGTGATGGTTCCAACATGTTTTGTTCTTCATACACAACATAGTTGTAATTAAAACTGAGCCTTCGGTGATTTCGAACATTGAACAAGACAGCATAGCCTTCCTCTGCATGCAACAAGGTTTGTGAAGAAAGAGGTCGACACCTCGTCATGAAAATAAGAGAAGGACCTTGTGATGAAATTTGATGAAATGTGCCTAGTTATCATAGGTGTATTCGTCACTTAAACGTTTCTCAATGTTTAGATCTGAGATAATGATCATAGCAGTGCGCATGCGCTGTAGAACCTATTTGCAGATTTGAGGTCGTACAACGACGACGACGACGACGGCCTGCATTTTTAGAGTCGGGCCTTCCACAGGAAGGAAACACGAGTAATTATATAAATGTTAAGTTTCTTACAATGAATTCTGTCATCGCGTCGCGCGCCATCTAGTCCAGTCCCGGAGTTACAAGTGAAAAGTAAATGTATTGAAATATCTAATAAGCTCATCCCTGTTTCTAAAGTCAAAACTAAGATGATTTATTGGAAATTAGTAAAACATAAATCTAATGTACCGACCTCACAAAGTTATATTTCTGAAAAATTAAACAATCCGGACATTGAGTGGTCATCTATTTATTCACAAGAATACCATCGATACTAAGTACTACCCATAGCCAGAACTGCAAAAAATCTTAAAAAGCTCTCTGGCGTTCGGGAAAAATTATCATCTTCATGCTTGCTGAGAAGGGTTGTCACGGCAACAGAAGGTAATGGCGTTGACTGCTTCTTCCAGAGGCTCTGCCAGCGCGGCAGTTTACTTTCAAAAGCTGATGGCAATAGCGACAGATTTCCCCACTTATCCGACAGAACCGGACTGAGCGGCTTCACTGAATCTTTATTTGCGATGCTGTAACTTCCGGGATAAGAGCGCACAGCTCATAATGAGCTCTCTTTCCTTAGTTCCTCACAAATAACATACAGAAATGGAATCGCTACCGTTCTCTTCCAATATTCAGCCACTGTATCTGCAGGGCAGTTATTTATATAACGTCTACAAGTACTGCATATTATTGGCCTTCGGTTCAGATGAACCTACCAGTTCTGCAAGACTAAAGCTTTTGTATACATGCGTTGATACCGCGCATCGATCTCATTACGGATATCTGCATACCAAATTCTAATTTTTCCGACTTTTAGTTGACATCCAAACTCCAGTACTCCGCGTTGTTAGGATAGAAGCGATCCGGTCTTCTGCATGTGGGATCACATATATTTTGTTTAAGGTTACCACGATGTATTCATACAAGTCATATAAAGTTTCAAAGAGCGGAGTGTTTTTCAACCTATGCAATGTGTCTTACACAGATCTTCAGTCAACTTACGCTTTTTTTTTCCTCAGGCGAAAGCGCATCGATTATGGCTTCTAGGAAATTATGTCTTTTCATGTGAATTGTCAAATAACTTGAACAGTTCCTGACAACAACAATCTATCATATTTTGAACTGATATGATATTTGCCTGCATGGCAAATAACTAAGCTGAGATTATGGAGGCAGCAGTCTTGTAATATGCATCAGGTGCATGCTTGGGAAATTCTGCCTTGACTCTTTCCCTATCCGAGGTCGTGGATGCAGTGGTATCATATACTTGACCACGACAATTGGCAACGTCAACCGTGTGCCTCTTCAAACTGTCACAGATTGCTGAAGCTATGGCCGCTCCAGTAGTCCTTGGGTATCAAGATTCACTGATCCACCCGCAGGTATCCCAAGTTCAATGGCGTCTTTTGAACGCTAGGGTGATGATACCTGACAAACCAAATCGACTATAACTCACCAAAAACTGAACGGATACGGCTTAAAATCGGCTCAGACACAGAAGAGATGACTACAAACAAGTACGTGTTTTCGGTATTTTATTCAAACTGAATTTTTACCAAATGATTATAGCGTTCAAAAGACGCCATACATTTACTGTATTTTGATCGCCACTACTATTGAACTTGGGATACCTGTGATCCACCTAGACCATACGATCGATGTCAGTGATCGACTAAAAATCTAATCTGGAATTATTAATGAGTTTAAGATTTCATAGTCCCCTTTCGAGTTCGCAGATACCGCTGTAAATTCAGACAGCAGACTCATGACGGGTCAGTGTAAATTAATTCACAAAAACAGACGAGAATACGAACAAATGTTGTTGACAGTGGACGTCAATAGAAACGTTATTTTATGTAATTCTTGATGGGTTACTCTCTGACTGGAGGTGTTCCGATTGTCAACAACATTTGTTCGCGTTCTCGTTGGTATTTGTGAATAATTTACACTGACTCGAGGCTAACCGTGCAAACATGTGTCTTTTGTCAAGTAGTACAGCGTGCTAAACAACTCGAAACTGTAGTATCAGTATTGAGTCTGCGAGAGAGAGACAGTCTTGTTCCCAGAGTCAACCGCAAGCCAAAAAGCTGCGGGCGACTCTGGGCCTCTGGGAACGACATAATTGCGAGAGAGATTGAAGGACTTTTATTTATTTTATTATTTAAACAAATAACCTGTACACCAAAAATACTTAACAATTTCTGCAATTTACAGAATTCCTGCTCAAGAATGATACAAGAATGATACATACAATCCGGCAATCCAATCCAGTCCACCCGTTAGGATTCCTTCATCTGATTATCCAGTTTCCTATAATACACAATGGGTCTGGTAGTCCTGAAATACTTGAAAGACAACTGGAGTTCATTGTATCCTTACAGAAAAACCTGAATCACCCTTTGGTAACTATACTGCATGCGTAGATCGATGCATGTACTTTTTGCTTTACACAGAGTCGTTTTCGTATGAGTGGGAACCCTGCGGTACCGTGACACTCAAATGGCTTTCTTTCTGAACCAATCAAAAAGCGTACAGATGCATCTTATCCAATCAAACTCTTTAATCAATACGGCACGTAACTCATACGAAAACGACTTTATTCACATTATTATTAGCCTATACATGTTACATCTCAGCCAATTAGAGCTCACCATTTCTATGAAATACTGAGCGATATTTCGTAGTCATTAGCCAATCAAAATGTTGTAAATTTTTCCCGCCTTTTTCTTCCACTAGACGCGCTCGCGTCGTTGCTACATTTACCAATCTTTGCGTTAATAAAAAAGAAAACAATGGTTGATCATGACACGACGTAATTCATTGCATTTATTTCACAGGAATCGTAAAACGAAACTCCGAAAAGTAGAAACCGGCGCTATGTGTTGACTACTTTTCTATGAGTAAAATAGTCAACTCAATGCTACGCGCCTTGTTGACTATTAACTCATAGACAACTCGAACTCGCAGTCTAATTGTCAAATAGAGGGCGTACAGAAATTCACTTCCGGCCGGGTAACGTACAGTACCTGCATCGTAACTCCCTATAACTGAATTTGTGCGCCATCGTTTCCAGGTCGAGAGAGTGCATATTCTTTGTGAAGACGACCACACCATGAAAGTTATTCCAACTCTTGTGATTCAATACCACTGGAAGCTCCAACTGGAAAACATTGGTAGAAGACTGCGATACAGCGACGCTTTGTCGTACGCGTCAACTGTCTTAGCGTTCAAAACCTGTGTCATAATGAACGCTGATTGTTACTTTGGCGATGGCTTTGAAAAACTCAACGTCAGCACTTTGCAACAAGGCACGGTTTACGCGCTAACGAGACGAGAAACGCCAGCTCGGATTGCTTCGTGTGGAGTGCGTGACATGTGTGCCAACGGCGTTAAGTACATCGGCTCTCACGATGCATTCATTATGAATTTAGTGAAACCGATTCCTAAAGACGTGCTGAAACGCTACCTCGAGTATCGCCCTAATATTGCAGGAGCGCAAAATGTTGTCATCTTCGTGTTGAAAAAATACTTTCGAGTGAAAAACCCTTGCAGAGTTTTACACATCTTTCACAATCACTGCACAAGACTAAAAGAACATGCCAGCGTAGGTCTAAAGAATGGACTGTTTTTGTACAAGTTTTTGAAAATACCCCCGGGGCTTGCTTCATTCTCTGGGCTTTAGACGTGGATAAGACAGCACTGATACGGGGTCACACTCCAACGTTCATCACCAATCCCATTGTATTACCCCCTAAGGCGCAAAGCATGATGTGCTATGAGAAAGTAGAGAATAAATGACAAAACACAAATTTAAGAATCAAAGGTATATTTCTCCATTTAAACCAAATTTATTTATTTTACTAAACATTACGAGCTTGGGTTGCCTAAGACTTGACAACTTTTCTCTCATTATAATTAGATAACTGATTATGAAGCGTTGAGGGGACTTCAGACTTCAGACTTCTTACTCAGTCTTACTTCTATAACTTCTAACGCATGCGCAGTTTCGTATTGATTCCTTTTCATGATACCGTTTGACGGAAGTGGAGTCGCACGAGCAAAGAGAATTCGAACGAAGAATAAGAGAACTTATATCAAGCATTCGGGCAAGTAAATGGGGAACATGTAACTGTAACTGAACATTGCTTTGACATGAGTATAAGAGATATTGCACATGTATGTTCTTTATTGTTAACAGAATACCATGAATGCAGCAGAGCCAGTGCAGGAAGTTTTTGTTACAGTTTATTAATAAATGGTAACATGTAACACATGATGTATTAAACACGTTTTCACATGGTTTAGTTGTACTATTACAGATTAACCCAAACCGCGCGCATTTAGAAACAGAGCCTCCTACTGGAGCAGTCACACTGTGTGATATTCCATCACTATTTAGGTACAGAGAAACGCCAAGAGATAATTAAATCCGTCGATGCATCCATGAATGCTAAAACCAAATGGCTTAAGTTTGTTCCAACCATCTATATGCCATACAAAATTTGTGTCTTCTCTCTTCAGTCTACGTCGTCTTCGACTGTCCACACCTCCCGGGTCAATTACACCCATAGCTTGCATAACAGTATATTCCCTTCGGCTAACCTTTTGCTTGTGCTTCACTCTGAGCCGCATGGTCATTTCTCGATAGCCTGCAATTGACGCCCCAACATATCCTAAATATGCACCTAAGATGTCATGTAAAGATGCCTCCGTATTTCTTTGTGCTCGTTTTAGACCCAGTCGCTGCACTTAGCAAACGTTTAAGCCGAGTACGAAATCCTATTGTAAAACCATGAAAAGCAGCCAGGAACTCATGTATTTCTGCATTACTTTAGCCTTGAGAGAAGTATTCTAGTATTATTTCTTCAATGTTATAATTCAGTGGGCTGAGGGCGGGAGTATGATTTTGGCATAACACACTGCAAGATCTGGAGAATAACAGCGCGCAAAAACAACAACAAAATAACATCAGGTGCAATTGAATTGCTTCCGCCATCTTGATTTACAATGAACTGAAAGTCAGTAGAAGTCTGGTGAAGTCTGAACAATTCACTCTTCTCATGCGTACTGATTTTTAAGATCAGCAAACTGGTTTCTTTCTGGTGCAAACAGCCTATATGATCTGAAAGAGTATGCCTGAAAGAACATTTCTGGAAAGTTTCGATGGTATAGGATAAAATCTCAAAAAGTTATCGGGGATGACATTTATAGACTTTAGTATGGGATTTTGCCTTCATGCGTTACAAGCCTCGTTTTGATGTTTTTTCAGAATTTAAATCGTTCATAACTTCGCAGAGATATATAATTTCGTCATGAAACTTCTACATTATACTTATATAACTAATTTCATGACGAAATTATATATCTCTGCGAAGTTATGAACAATTTAAATTCTGAAAAAACATCAAAACGAGGCTTGTAACGCATGACGGCAAAATCCCATACTAAAGTCTATAAATGTCATCCCCGATAACTTTTTGAGATTTTATCCTATACCATCGAAACTTTCCAGAAATGTTCTTTCAGACATACTCTTTCAGATCATATAGGCTGTTTGCACTAGAAAGAAACCAGTTTGCTGATCTTAAAAATCAATACGCATGAGAAAAGTGAATTGATCTAAAGACGACGTCTTTAGAGATGCGATTAAAATCACCTAAAAACACCACCAAATCACGGTACACAGGTAAACGAAGACAAATATTGCCATTTATTTCGAAAACTTTACGATTTAAATTTCACAAATTCTCTCTCAACAAGAGCTTGGGACTCAGCCTGTGGTCTTCATGGGACTAAGAAATAAGCGCGCGCAAGGACATCAAGCGCGCGCCGCAAACTGATGAAGGCCATTGAAAAATGGCCGAAACGTCTATCTACAAAAACAGAAGTCAGAGACAAACACCATAATCAATAATGTATCGTAAACCTGACTTCAACTTCAAGATATATAACATTAGAACTGACAACAAGAATAACACCACAAACAAACAATCAATCAATCAATCAATCAGTCAGTCAATCAGTCAGTCAATCAATCAATCAATCAATCAATCAATCAATCAATCAATCAGTCAGTCAGTCAATCAGTCAGTCAATCAATCAATTAGTCAATCAATCAATCAATCAATCAATCAATCAGTCAGTCAATCAGTCAGTCAGTCAATCAATCAGTCAATCAATCATTCAATCAGTCAGTCAGTCAATCTTTAAATACGAAAAACTAATTGTAAGTCGTGGTACGACACATTTTTAATTTTAATTTTTCCTCAAATAATTTTTTCGAGTTTGATTCCCGTTCCGGTTCAAAAGCCGAACTGGAGGCCCATATTTCCATTTAATCCTAATCGATTGATTAATTTTGACTTCTTATTTCGTTTCTTGAATTAAACGTGTTGTTTCCTGCTTTGTTCAGTTCTTCCAGGGCGCTTTCTGTCCTTCCTTTTCGCGCGAGTATCTACTTCTTCCCTCTTCTACCAGGCGTTCTTGGCGCAACCCTTGGCGCTGGGAATGAGTCTAGTTCCCAGGGATCTCGGTCGTAGGCCGGAAGTTTTCCAGGAATTTGATGAAGAAGCACATTTCGCAGTTTCTCTTTTCTTCGGAAGGTTTAAAGCTTTCTATGTTACAGTTAAATAGCGTCCATACATCATTTCTACTGCCTGATAAACACATCTTGGTGTTTTTAGACCGTTCAAGGCTACATTCTACCGAATATCGATGGTAAACTTCGAAGCTGTTGACAGACGCCTCGGTGATCAGCAGGGATTCTCGCCAGTCTAAAGGTAGAAAACTCAGTGTAGACGTGATTTTTAACAGTAAAAGTAGTGTAAGGTAGAGTGTGGATGTATTTGATGAGCTTTCTTTGCTCAGACGTAATGTGTCATGTAGACTTTGTTCTAGTGATTTCTATGCATGAACAAAAGGCTCAGCTTTGGAGGGAGGGGGTGGGGCTACAAAGAACAAAATACACACTCTTGAGTTTAATACATAATTTTAAGGTGTTTTATTGGCAATTACAATTAAGTAAATCAGGTCTAAAACACAGTCATCATATACTAACGTTAACAATGACAATTGCACCCTAATAGGACTAGCCTGCGAATACAGCCGCTTTTTGGCACTCGCCGTGCAGGGGTCTCCCACAAAGAAGCATCTGCATTGTGAGAGCAGAAATCCTGTACTGTGACCATAGGCAACCCAACCATTGCTTTTGAAGCTACTAAATAATCAAAGAAAATGATATTTAAGTCTTTTTTTGATGGGTTTCCTGTGCATACAAATATATTATGTTGGGCTTCCTGTGTGCATCCCGCAAGAAGCGCCCACAGCATGTACTGCGGGACGCGCGTGACGCGCACAGGGATCCCAACATACATTTCTATGCACAGGGAACCCAATATAATACGTATCGCGCGAGCGCTCTACCACAGGAAACCCATCAAAAAAGACACGCGCATACAAATATATTTGTATTTATTATTAGTAGCCTCAGAAACAATGGTTGGGCTGCCTGTGCTATGACATCATTTTTGACCCGATTCTGGTCAAATTAGAAGCTGATTGGTCAGCTTGCTGGTAATCGCATTATTTGCATACATGTATGTTAAACTCAGATCACCGAAACCAGAACGACCAGAACAAAATATTACAATGTCAAGACGCAGGCAATTGTATCAAACTTATCATGTGCACAGATGAATAAAATCATGTTCATCAACAAGATATCAGTAAGTTTGACCAAGAAAATCAAGTTAAAATCTATGTACACTTGTAAATGAAGACGATTTTGTATCAGAAATACAAGCTTGCCTGCTACGATTATGATTTCAATTCACGTTTTGCAAGAAATTATTTTAAAACAATCAAGCTCGGCAAAATATTGTTTCGGCCATGCTCGAGAATCCAGCGCGCGGTGCTACACCGCTGGATTTTCGAGCATGTATTTCGGCAAGACTACATTGTACATGTAGATCATTCCTGTAGTTCGCACATGGTTGCCAAATCAACTCACAGGCTACAAATCAACAAACTCGGGCCATTTGGAAGTAGTGTTCACAACATGAGTGGCTGTGTTGTATCAGATTTACAACACGAGATGTCATGACGTCAGAGGTCACAGTACAGGATTTCTGCTCTCACAATGCAGACGCTGCTTTGCAGGAGACCCCTGTGGTGAGTGTCAAAAAGCGGTTGTATTTGCAGGCTATTCTTGGTTTGCACATGACGTCATCAAAACGCTAAAATCTAAAATATTCATTGTACAAAACTGTTTGTTTGATATTTTGTTTATATCCATAAGAAAAGTCTTCACAAAAAAATATGTGTACTTTCGATGTTTGGTTTCTGATTTATTGAGAGTCAATTTCTGTCACGCAACACTGTTCACGTGTATTCTAAAACCAGAGAATGAGCTTGTGTCACCTGTCACGTGACTTTTTAAATTTTCACCGAAGACAAACGAAAATACCATAACTGGAAAGAGCATGCTATAGTTAGTAAAAGTGGAAAGTTTGAAGGGAATTAAGTAAATAGGGAAATAGTTACAGGCATTCAAACTTGAACTTTTTTGTATGAAAATGTATGTTGGAGGGCAACGCTTGCCCTCCAAGCGAAAAATCCATACAAATCCTTGTCAAAGCGGGAAACTTTGAAAGCCGTTAACTTTTTTCTTATTTGCTTGATTCCTTTGAAATTTTCAACTTTTACTAATTTTAGTATGCTCTTTCAAGTTATGATATTTTCGTATGTCTTCGGTGAAAATTTAAAAAGTCACGTGACAGGTGACACAAGCTCATTAAAGGGAAATTTGCTTCAAATGTTACGTTTTTTACTTCGTAAATGGTATATGTAAGTTTGATTTTATTAATATCTCTATTGAGAAACTGAGTTGTTTGTAATATTAACATGATTTTGATCAGTTGGTGTTATTGGCCGCCATGTTGGTGTAACTACGGTTGTACATGTACACCAAGATGGTGGCCCCATACATTCACACTAAATAATGCGCACATTTGATCGCTCATATCTCTGCATTGAAAGCTTCTTATAACTCAAAATTTGGTTGAGATACAGTAAAAACCCGCATAAAAGAACCCCTGTTTTTCCAATTCAGGCTGAAATGGTTCTTACATGTATATATTGGGTGTCTAGTGAGAAATCAGGCTGAATAGGTTCTTAACAGGTTCTTATTATTTTTACATGGCAAAAAAAAAACAATTATTGTTTTATTGACCCTGAAAGGTCTAATATTCACACTAAACATTAACAACCCAACTGTATAGTAAATATAATATTTCTGCATATTCAGCACCGACTGTACCTGTGTGTTCTGTGCTTTAGTCATTTTTCACATAAGAACCTGCTTCATTTGTCAGCCGGCTGAACTGGTTCTTATACAATTTGTTTTAATTAGTGAACTATTGACCCTGAAAGGTCTAATATTCACACTAAACATTAACAACCCAACTGTATAGTAAATATAATATTTCTGCATATTCAGCACCGACTGTCCCTGTGTGTTCTGAGCTTTAGTCATTTTTCACATACATGTAAGAACCTGCTTCATTTGTCAGGCATTCTGGTTAATTCTTATATATTTGGTGCTTAATTGGCTAAATTTCAGCCTGGAGGTTCATAATCCGCAGTTTCTTATATGCGGGTTTCTACTGTACATGATTTTGACTGCTCTTTTGGTTGTAAGACCTTTTGTTCAATTATATAAGACCCGGAAAATTTTACGATGACGTAAGTGCAAACCAGCAATCAGGACAGACTTGTATGAAATTAAATTATATACCCTCTCGGGTGGCACATCCCTGTGTACACGTCCCTGTGTACCTCACATAGCTACATACATGTATATCAAGCTCTTATAAATTACCCTTTTAATAAATCCTACAATGCATACTTTTCCATGCTTGATGTCAGATTTATTCTTTTGAATGATTCTTTTGAATACATTTGTGTAGATTTAGAATTGTAACTGTGACTACAAGTTCAGAAACACATTGTGTTGTGGGATTTATTCAAAGGGTCATTATATACATGTAGTGGCACTCTATGAAAATGACGCAAACTACATATTTAGCTTCCATTGAATTATAAAGGCATATACAGTGTAGGGCAGGATTCTGAAGTTTAGCCTTAATTTTATCAATAACATTGACTACATTGAGAAGAGCAATATTGTCATGTTTCATGTACACAGCACAGGGGCAGGGGGGCAGTTGCCCCCCCCCCCCCCCCCCCCTAGCAAGGTGAAAAATATACCAAAAAGTACTGAGAACTGTACTATTTTCATTTTTGTACAATGTACATGTACATACTCTAGTATGAAAATACATGAAGACATTGTACATGTAAGTACGGTACTGTTACATGTAGTAGTGATGTTCTCATCCTGTCTGTTACAGCCTAAAGAACGTTAACTACTGCAACACTAGCATATTGACTTATGGATGTACATGTAATACACATGGTGACATAGAATGACCATAGATGGATGAGGAAGAACGGTGAGTACAGTTACATGTATTACATTCTAAATACTACAGTCACTTTGGATTATTCTAAATTATGTTTGATTTCAAATTCACAGAAATTTCTGTTGCCTTGTGGTACTTCTTTCAAGAGTTGGTGTTGTCAAATTACGACAGTACTTTATAGATCAGTGGAATACTGTTGGTGGGTTTGTTGCCTGGACTGACTGTCCTCAGAATGGAACTGACCTATTATCAAAGTTCAAACCGCTAATGCATATGAGAAAGACAAAGTCAAGTGTGGTGACACATCAAAATGGGATCTGTCCCTCTTTGTCAAAGCTCTTTTGGTCTCCACGCCTCCATTAGTATCCAAAAAAAGTTTAGTTTCTGCACTGAAATGCTTGAAAGAAACACGGAACAAGCTTTCTCATACTCCAAGTGGAAAGATTGAGACTTCTGAGTACAAGAAATTGTGGTGTGCTGCATGTAATGCCTTGGTGTCAGTTGGTGCGACATCAAAGGATTTCAAAAAAGTTAAGCATGGTATGCGATTTGAAAATGGCAAAAATACACTTTTTATAATAATGTAGTATATTAGTATACCTGTTTCAATATCGTAAAGTCTGTACATGTACAGTATACTCTACTGACAGTGTATATGTAACTGAGGAAATTCATGAGCAAGTAAAATGGCCATTCTCTCACTCCACTACATGGGTGTGACTTACAGTTAAGAACATGTGATCGCATGCTGATCAAACACTATATTCTTCTCTAGAGTCTTTGACTTCCAAAGGAGAATTTGAATACTAATCACAAGACAGTTAATAATAATAATAATAATAATAATAATAATAATAATAATAATAATAATAATAATAATAATAATAATAATAACAACAACAACAACAACAACAACAACAACAACAACAACAATAATAATAGTAATAATAGTAATAATAGTAATAATAGTAATAATAGTAATAATAGTAATAATAGTAATAATAGTAATAATAATAGTAATAATAGTAATAATAATAATAATAATAATAATAATAATAATAATAATAATAAGCTTTATTTAACCAGGGAGCACCTTAAGTAAACTGTTCTCCCAGGTGTCCCTGACAATAAATATACAATATACATCAATAATACAGTATAAGATAAATTTATACATAATAAATACAATACATATTAAATGGATAATACTAATATAAAAACTAGATTGAAACTATTAATTATTGCATGTTAAATTATATTAGGATAAGTTCAATAATTAATTAGTTATAATACTAATTCTCTGATTCGCTTCAGCTTGAAGCTTGATATAGAATCAGAGTCTTGTATGTTTTTTGGGAATGTGTTCCATGAGGTATTATACACTATTCTTGCATGTACAATATATTACAGTACACTGAAAATTATCTTTCCTCTACATGTCTTCAAAGATGTGACGCAGCCATGGAGTGAATTGGTTTCTCTGACAAAACAATGTGCATCACATGACAAAGACATTCTACTTGGTTTGGATGCCAGTGAGTATGTTAATGATAAAGTGTTGTAGCATAGACTTAACTACATTGTATAATGATAGTCCTCAAGATTATTTCATGACATAATATGATAAAAATATGAATACTCAAAATAGTATAACAGCTACATGTATTATGAATATAAAATCCAAAAGACTAATATATATTATAGAGTACTTGATATTGTATATGTAACTTGGCTGAAAGTCTGGTGGTATTTAGTGGAAGAGTCAAATCAGTTTTCCTGTTGATTTGCAGTCACCAGCAGGCTAAGTCAGTTGCAGCAAGGACAAGAGCAGTTAAGAGAGGGTCAATCAGGCCTGCAGCAAGGACAAGAGGAAATAAAGCAAGGCCAAGAGCAGTTAAGAGAGGATCAAGTACATGTATTACAGGGTCAATCAGATCTGCAGAAGATACTCAAAAACCTAAATGTACCATCACCTTTACTGGTTTGTTCATCTGAGTTGTCAGTTGAAGGTCAGTAGTGTGTATAAATAAATGTACCATCACTGAAACTGTTGTATAAAATTTACATGTATGACAAACATTTTAATAAAAAATGTTCACTTTTGCAAAAGTTGTGCATTTTTTTATTTGTTGCCACCATATCAGTGAAGAAAAACAATGGCAGATCTGCATGTAAAAAAACATTTATTGCCTCGTCCCAATCAAGGCTTTTCAGAGATAAAAGGAGAAACATATATACATCTGTATCTTTCTAACCAATGTCTATTATATTTATTTTTGGCTCATTTATCTACCTGTTCAATGTCATGATGGCATGGCAAACAGATAAACAAAATACTAAATTGTACAACATATACCTCTTACATAAATTTGTGAAACATTTTTGGACTTGAAAATTAACTCACCTTGTTACTTTACTTGTACATACATTATGTTTAGTTGTTATACACTTCTGTTCATGTACCTATGACTGCTTTGGATATTCATTATACAGTGTACGTCAGTAGTGTTTCCATATCTTCAGTATACTCTAAGACTAAACCTTACTTTCCATTCTAGATGTTAACTTATGCTCCAAAAACTTGAAAGCTTCAACAAAAAGCCAGACAGAATTTCAACCCAAGTTCATGGCCAGTCATTCAGTGTCAAGTACAAGGACAGATGACATCTTTACTAACCTCATGATTCAACGAGGACGAAAGCCGTTACCAACAGGTGGAGACACTGAAAGATGGGAGCAATTAGATGAATACAGCAGACTGACTGGAATTCCTATCAAAAGATGTCAGGATATTTTCATTGCACCAGAGAAAGACAATCCTAATCCCAAGTCGATTTTAGTAACTGGGAAGCCTGGCATTGGCAAATCTCTATTTTGTCAAAAGCTTCTCAGAGATTGGGCTAATGATGAATTATTTCAGGATGAAGCAAGTGCCAACACAAATGATTTTGACTTTGTGTACTTGTTGACTTTCCGTCAATTAAATCTACTTGGAGACCAAGATTTGAATTTGCGTGAAGTGTTAAATTGCTGTTCTCTGTTGGATGAACATTCATCCATGGATGAATCATTGTTCGAGTATATCATTGAACATCCAGAGAAAGTGCTGTTTATCATTGATGGGTACGATGAGTATGCACATCCTGAAAAGATATTGCTTGCTCGTTTTGAGCAAAAGTATGAAAACAACCCACGAATTGGTATGCCTGTAGCCGCTTTGTTGTCCAAACTTCTGAGAAAAAAAGTTTTCGCCAATGCTGTGGTTATGGTTACTTCAAGACCAAGTGAAGCTGAGAATCTGGGAGGAATTGATTTTGGTGCAGTAGTGGAAATTGCTGGGTTTTCTCCTGAACAGGTCAAAGAATTCATTGGAAAGTACTTCCGATTGAAACCAGAAAAAATGAAGAATGATGTGCTTGAACACATGAAGAATGAAAATCTCCTGAGCACGGCCCACATTCCCATGCTTTGTTTCCTGATGTGTTGGTGCTTGGAATGGCACATCGAATCCAACACAACTCAGGATCTCCCAGTTACCATCACCGATCTTTATTCAGAAGTTGTGAACATTTTTGAACTTAAGCATCACTCTCAGTCAATATACAGGACCGACCAACTTCCTGAACAGTTCAAAGTTCCATCAGTTGTTGAAAATACCTTAGAAAAGCTTTCACGACTGGCAGCTGAAACAGTGAAACAAAAGAAGTTAATTTTTGATGAATCTGACTTGGAAAAATTCAAGCTTGCACCTGAAGAGACTGAGAGCCTGAAAGCTAGTGGTTTGCTCACCTTTGGCCCTGGCATTAGAGAAACTCCATTCAAGATAAAGCGAAGCTTTGGTTTTTCACACTTAACATTCCATGAGTATTTTGCTGCTTCTTGGTTTGTTAAGAAGATTGGAATACTTGTTGTACCATTACTAGAAGTAATTGAAAGCGAGATGGTGTTTCAGTTTATGGCTGGACTCTCGGCCAGAGAAAAACATGGTGAAGAACTTATGGAACAGTTGATGGAATCCATCCCAAAAGATCCAGTTCCGCTTCCTGCAAAATTGCTTTATGAATATCATGACAAAGAGTTTGGTGTTAAGATTATCCAGAAATACCATCGTAGTTTTTGTACAGAGAGACATGGAAAGGAAGGGTTGATCAATTTATTTGATGATTCACTTGAAAATATGTTTGACATGTCTGAAGAAGACGGTGTTGCCGTGTCATTTTTCTTGGATTTAATCAGTGAATCTTGCAAGGGACAAGAACACAAGGCTTCATCTTCTCAACCATTTATTATAAATGGTTTGGATTTATCCTCTAATGTCTTTAATAACCTGAACGAATCTGGAGTTAAAAGAATCTGTGACTCATTGAAATGCAAATCCTGCCCCATCACTTACTTGGAATGGCAATGCATTGATGACAAGTGTCTTGAATATCTCAGTGAAGCATTACCATCAACAAACATAACCACACTTAATGTTGGGTATTCTGTATGTCTTAGTGATGAAGGGTTACAACATCTTATTAATGCATTACCATCAACAAACATATCTACACTTAATCTTGAACTTTCTACAGTTACAGATGAAGGATTAAAACAACTCAGTAAAGTATTACCATCATCAAAGATAACCAAGCTTAACCTTAATGACTGCAAATACATTGGTGATAAAGGATTAGAACATTTTAGTCAAGTATTACCATCAACAAACATAACCACACTTCACCTTGCTGGCATTGATATTTCTGATAAAGGACTGCAACATCTAAGTGAGGCATTGCCATCAACAAGGATAACCACATTGCACCTTCTCAGCACTCATGTGTCATGTCATAACATTTATGATGACGGAATACATCTCAGTAAAGCACTACAATCAACAAACGTAGCCAAACTTCATCTTGCTGGCAGGAGTTTTACTAATAAAGGACTACAGTATCTTAGTGAAGCATTACCATCAACAAACATAACCACACTTATCCTTGAGTACTATCGTGGTATTACATATGAAGGATTACAACATCTTATTACAGCATTACCATCAACAAACATAACCACACTTTACCTTATTGCAGGTATCATTTCTGACAATGTATTACAACATCTCAGTAATGCATTATCATTGACAAAGATAACCACACTTGCCCTTGTATGTGAGATTACTGATGAAGGATTACAACATCTTGCTGAAGTATTGCCGTCAACAAACATAACCACACTTCACATTGTTATGACAATGAAATATGATTCAAAGCCTTTCTTGGAAATGATGAAGAGAAGAAAACCTTCTCTTAATGTATATGTTGTAGTTCAATATGAATTCTGGAACAATTTGTTTTGAACTGGTACAATTTGTTTTGAACTGGTACAATCTGGCATTTTTAAAAGGGATTTTATTTTGGGGAATCATTAAAAAAACAGGGGCTTGGATTTTTTTAGGGGGTTCTCAAAAGAACTAGACGACTTCCTGGCACCCACCCCTACCTTCATTCTCTGCCTCCCTTCATTCTCTCCCTACCTTCATTCTCTCCCTACCTTCATTCTCTCCCTACCTTCATTCTCTCCCTACCTTCATTCTCTCCCTACCTTCATTCTCTCCCTACCTTCATTCTCTCCCTACCTTCATTCTCTCCCTACCTTCATTCTCTCCCTACCTTCATTCTCTCCCTACCTTCATTCTCTCCCTACCTACCCCTCCTTTTCTTTCCTGTCTGCCTACATTAATTCTGTCTATCTGTCTAGATGTCTATTTAAATACCATATTAACATATTTTTTTCAATTTTTGTCTTACCTTGTCTGGGACTCGAACTCCGAACTCTGACTGTAGACCAGCGTTGACCAGCGCATTAACCAACTATGCCATCAAGGATTACTATGTCGGTTTAGCATCACATTTACATTTTATTAATGTTATTCATTTTCTATTATGTCATTTAAATTAACGCATGCGCGCTAGATCAAAACGTGGACTTGGCAATATGGCGGATCACGAACCATGGGTTGATCGTGAGGCTTTCTAACGAGAAATAACAACCTGAAACAGGAAACTAAAAGTAAAAATTCGCTTGTGATTTTCGTACTTGAAGACAAATTTTATGAAAAGGCAAAGAAATTCCTAAACCTTCAAAGCGTACCTGTCTTGTTCTATAGTGGCGCCTGGTTCAATTCACGGACCGGGCGCGAGTTGAGTTGTGAGCCGGTTCGTTCTCTCCATTGCTTCGATGAATTTTCTCCGGGTACTCGGGTTTTCCTCCCTCGGTAAAAACGAACTAGTGAGATGAGTGTTAGGTGTACAGAATATATAATGTAGTAAGAAGTGAGTGTGAGTCTTGTCCCCACTAGCCATACTGATATCAACACTTGACACGTTAAACATGATATTTATTTATTTGTATTCACATCAACGCGTGCCTGTATTGCTCTCTAGTAGAACGAAGTAGGTTGTATTCACGTCAACGCTTCCCTGTCTTGCTCTCTAGTAGAACGAAGCAGCTTGTATTCACGTCAACACGTACTCGAACGTACATGTACCTCTGTCTTGCTCTCATAGTATAGTAGAACGAAGCAGCTTGTATTCATTCCTACCAAGTCTACCCCAATACTAACCCTAAACCTAACCCCAAGGTACTTGCAATTGATTACTATTTAACAATTAGTCACCAAAGGCGAGGTGAATATCGGTGAATAATAACCGAGACGAAGTCGAGGTTATTATCACTGCTATTCGCTGAGCCTGAGGTGACTAATTGTTTTAGTAGAATTACACAGGCGATTATTTGAAAAAATAAAAATAAGTAAACATTTTAAAGAAAATAATTCTTTATTTCATATTTCCATTTTATCAAAACGCTGTAGGTAACTATCGAGAAATAGTCCGAAGTTCTCGACCAATCAGCGCGCTTGATTTTCTATAATCACCTGTGACGTGTAATTCTACTAAATAGCAATAAAATACAAAGTCTTCCCTAAACCTAAACCTAACCCCAAGGTACCTCATGATTATAATAAAATACAAAGTCTTCCCCAATACTAACCCTAAACCTAGAACCCCAAGGTACTTCATGATTTTAATAAAATACAAAGTCTTCCCCAATACTAACCCTAAACCTAACCCCAAGGTACTTCATGATTATAATAAAATACAAAGTCTTCCCCAATACTAACCCTAAACCTAGAACGCCAAGGTACTTCATGTTGTACCAGTTCAAAACAAATTGTACCAGTTCAAAACAAATTGTACCAGTTCAAAACAAATTGTACCAGTTCAAAACAAATTGTACCGGTACAAAACCAAATTGTACCAGAATCCATATTGAACTACAACATATATTTTGATAAACAGTACAGATTTATGACAATTAAGAATGGTTTTTGAGAGTATGTCATGAGAGAAAATCTCCACATGACTAAGAATCCAATCAGGTCGACTGGGTCAATCAGGTCTGCAGCAAGGACAAGAGGAAATAAAGCAATGACAAGAGCAGTTAAGAGAGGAAGTATTACTGGGTCAATCAGGTCTGCAGCAAGGACAAGAGGAAATAAAGCAAGGACAAGAGCAGTTAAGAGAGGAAGTATTACTGGGTCAATCAGGTCTGCAGCAAGGACAAGAGGAAATAAAGCAAGGATGTTCAGTATAAAAGCAAATTGTAATGCTTTGTATTATCTGTGTTGAAGTGTAAATAAATGATGACTGGTCTTAATAGTAACAAGTGACACTTAGTATCTCTACACTCAACTATGGACTAATGCTCGTGGTCTTAATAGTAACAAGTGACACTTAGTATCTCTACACTCAACTATGGACTAATGCTCATGGTCTTAATAGTAACAAGTGACACTTAGTTTCTCTACACTCAACTATGGACTAATGCTCATGGTCTTAATAGTAACAAGTGACACTTAGTATCTCTACACTCAACTATGGACTAATGCTCGTGGTCTTAATAGTAACAAGTGACACTTAGTATCTCTACACTCAACTATGGACTAATGCTCATGGTCTTAATAGTAACAAGTGACACTTAGTTTCTCTACACTCAACTATGGACTAATGCTCATGGTCTTAATAGTAACAAGTGACACTTAGTTTCTCTACACTCAACTATGGACTAATGCTCGTGGTCTTAATAGTAACAAGTGACACTTAGTATCTCTCTACACTCAACTATGGACTAATGCTCATGGTCTTAATAGTAACAAGTGACACTTAGTATCTCTACACTCAACTATGGACTAATGCTCGTGGTCTTAATAGTAACAAGTGACACTTAGTTTCTCTACACTCAACTATGGACTAATGCTCATGGTCTTAATAGTAACAAGTGACACTTAGTATCTCTACACTCAACTATGGACTAATGCTCGTGGTCTTAATAGTAACAAGTGACACTTAGTATCTCTACACTCAACTATGGACTAATGCTCATGGTCTTAATAGTAACAAGTGACACTTAGTTTCTCTACACTCAACTATGGACTAATGCTCATGGTCTTAATAGTAACAAGTGACACTTAGTTTCTCTACACTCAACTATGGACTAATGCTCATGGTCTTAATAGTAACAAGTGACACTTAGTATCTCTACACTCAACTATGGACTAATGCTCGTGGTCTTAATAGTAACAAGTGACACTTAGTTTCTCTACACTCAACTATGGACTAATGCTCATGGTCTTAATAGTAACAAGTGACACTTAGTTTCTCTACACTCAACTATGGACTAATGCTCGTGGTCTTAATAGTAACAAGTGACACTTAGTATATATCTCTACACAACTATGGACTAATGCTCATGGTCTTAATAGTAACAAGTGACACTTAGTATCTCTACACTCAACTATGGACTAATGCTCGTGGTCTTAATAGTAACAAGTGACACTTAGTATCTCTACACTCAACTATGGACTAATGCTCATGGTCTTAATAGTAACAAGTGACACTTAGTATCTCTACACTCAACTATGGACTAATGCTCATGGTCTTAATAGTAACAAGTGACACTTAGTATCTCTACACTCAACTATGGACTAATGCTCGTGGTCTTAATAGTAACAAGTGACACTTAGTTTCTCTACACTCAACTATGGACTAATGCTCATGGTCTTAATAGTAACAAGTGACACTTAGTTTCTCTACACTCAACTATGGGACTAATGCTCATGGTCTTAATAGTAACAAGTGACACTTAGTATCTCTACACTCAACTATGGACTAATGCTCATGGTCTTAATAGTAACAAGTGACACTTAGTTTCTCTACACTCAACTATGGACTAATGCTCATGGTCTTAATAGTAACAAGTGACACTTAGTATCTCTACACTCAACTATGGACTAATGCTCGTGGTCTTAATAGTAACAAGTGACACTTAGTTTCTCTACACTCAACTATGGACTAATGCTCGTGGTCTTAATAGTAACAAGTGACACTTAGTTTCTCTACACTCAACTATGGACTAATGCTCATGGTCTTAATAGTAACAAGTGACACTTAGTATCTCTACACTCAACTATGGACTAATGCTCATGGTCTTAATAGTAACAAGTGACACTTAGTATCTCTACACTCAACTATGGACTAATGCTCATGGTCTTAATAGTAACAAGTGACACTTAGTTTCTCTACACTCAACTATGGACTAATGCTCATGGTCTTAATAGTAACAAGTGACACTTAGTATCTCTACACTCAACTATGGACTAATGCTCGTGGTCTTAATAGTAACAAGTGACACTTAGTTTCTCTACACTCAACTATGGACTAATGCTCATGGTCTTAATAGTAACAAGTGACACTTAGTATCTCTACACTCAACTATGGACTAATGCTCGTGGTCTTAATAGTAACAAGTGACACTTAGTTTCTCTACACTCAACTATGGACTAATGCTCATGGTCTTAATAGTAACAAGTGACACTTAGTTTCTCTACACTCAACTATGGACTAATGCTCATGGTCTTAATAGTAACAAGTGACACTTAGTATCTCTACACTCAACTATGGACTAATGCTCGTGGTCTTAATAGTAACAAGTGACACTTAGTTTCTCTACACTCAACTATGGACTAATGCTCATGGTCTTAATAGTAACAAGTGACACTTAGTTTCTCTACACTCAACTATGGACTAATGCTCATGGTCTTAATAGTAACAAGTGACACTTAGTATCTCTACACTCAACTATGGACTAATGCTCATGGTCTTAATAGTAACAAGTGACACTTAGTATCTCTACACTCAACTATGGACTAATGCTCATGGTCTTAATAGTAACAAGTGACACTTAGTTTCTCTACACTCAACTATGGACTAATGCTCATGGTCTTAATAGTAACAAGTGACACTTAGTATCTCTACACTCAACTATGGACTAATGCTCATGGTCTTAATAGTAACAAGTGACACTTAGTTTCTCTACACTCAACTATGGACTAATGCTCGTGGTCTTAATAGTAACAAGTGACACTTAGTATCTCTACACTCAACTATGGACTAATGCTCATGGTCTTAATAGTAACAAGTGACACTTAGTTTCTCTACACTCAACTATGGACTAATGCTCATGGTCTTAATAGTAACAAGTGACACTTAGTATCTCTACACTCAACTATGGACTAATGCTCGTGGTCTTAATAGTAACAAGTGACACTTAGTTTCTCTACACTCAACTATGGACTAATGCTCATGGTCTTAATAGTAACAAGTGACACTTAGTATCTCTACACTCAACTATGGACTAATGCTCGTGGTCTTAATAGTAACAAGTGACACTTAGTTTCTCTACACTCAACTATGGACTAATGCTCATGGTCTTAATAGTAACAAGTGACACTTAGTTTCTCTACACTCAACTATGGACTAATGCTCATGGTCTTAATAGTAACAAGTGACACTTAGTATCTCTACACTCAACTATGGACTAATGCTCGTGGTCTTAATAGTAACAAGTGACACTTAGTTTCTCTACACTCAACTATGGACTAATGCTCATGGTCTTAATAGTAACAAGTGACACTTAGTTTCTCTACACTCAACTATGGACTAATGCTCATGGTCTTAATAGTAACAAGTGACACTTAGTATCTCTACACTCAACTATGGACTAATGCTCATGGTCTTAATAGTAACAAGTGACACTTAGTATCTCTACACTCAACTATGGACTAATGCTCGTGGTCTTAATAGTAACAAGTGACACTTAGTATCTCTACACTCAACTATGGACTAATGCTCATGGTCTTAATAGTAACAAGTGACACTTAGTATCTCTACACTCAACTATGGACTAATGCTCGTGGTCTTAATAGTAACAAGTGACACTTAGTTTCTCTACACTCAACTATGGACTAATGCTCATGGTCTTAATAGTAACAAGTGACACTTAGTTTCTCTACACTCAACTATGGACTAATGCTCGTGGTCTTAATAGTAACAAGTGACACTTAGTTTCTCTACACTCAACTATGGACTAATGCTCGTGGTCTTAATAGTAACAAGTGACACTTAGTATCTCTACACTCAACTATGGACTAATGCTCATGGTCTTAATAGTAACAAGTGACACTTAGTTTCTCTACACTCAACTATGGACTAATGCTCATGGTCTTAATAGTAACAAGTGACACTTAGTTTCTCTACACTCAACTATGGACTAATGCTCATGGTCTTAATAGTAACAAGTGACACTTAGTTTCTCTACACTCAACTATGGACTAATGCTCATGGTCTTAATAGTAACAAGTGACACTTAGTTTCTCTACACTCAACTATGGACTAATGCTCATGGTCTTAATAGTAACAAGTGACACTTAGTTTCTCTACACTCAACTATGGACTAATGCTCATGGTCTTAATAGTAACAAGTGACACTTAGTTTCTCTACACTCAACTATGGACTAATGCTCGTGGTCTTAATAGTAACAAGTGACACTTAGTATCTCTACACTCAACTATGGACTAATGCTCGTGGTCTTAATAGTAACAAGTGACACTTAGTATCTCTACACTCAACTATGGACTAATGCTCATGGTCTTAATAGTAACAAGTGACACTTAGTTTCTCTACACTCAACTATGGACTAATGCTCATGGTCTTAATAGTAACAAGTGACACTTAGTTTCTCTACACTCAACTATGGACTAATGCTCATGGTCTTAATAGTAACAAGTGACACTTAGTATCTCTACACTCAACTATGGACTAATGCTCGTGGTCTTAATAGTAACAAGTGACACTTAGTTTCTCTACACTCAACTATGGACTAATGCTCATGGTCTTAATAGTAACAAGTGACACTTAGTTTCTCTACACTCAACTATGGACTAATGCTCATGGTCTTAATAGTAACAAGTGACACTTAGTTTCTCTACACTCAACTATGGACTAATGCTCGTGGTCTTAATAGTAACAAGTGACACTTAGTATCTCTACACTCAACTATGGACTAATGCTCGTGGTCTTAATAGTAACAAGTGACACTTAGTATCTCTACACTCAACTATGGACTAATGCTCGTGGTCTTAATAGTAACAAGTGACACTTAGTATCTCTACACTCAACTATGGACTAATGCTCGTGGTCTTAATAGTAACAAGTGACACTTAGTTTCTCTACACTCAACTATGGACTAATGCTCATGGTCTTAATAGTAACAAGTGACACTTAGTATCTCTACACTCAACTATGGACTAATGCTCATGGTCTTAATAGTAACAAGTGACACTTAGTATCTCTACACTCAACTATGGACTAATGCTCGTGGTCTTAATAGTAACAAGTGACACTTAGTTTCTCTACACTCAACTATGGACTAATGCTCATGGTCTTAATAGTAACAAGTGACACTTAGTATCTCTACACTCAACTATGGACTAATGCTCGTGGTCTTAATAGTAACAAGTGACACTTAGTTTCTCTACACTCAACTATGGACTAATGCTCGTGGTCTTAATAGTAACAAGTGACACTTAGTTTCTCTACACTCAACTATGGACTAATGCTCGTGGTCTTAATAGCAGCTCCCCAGAACCTGGCAGGTTTATGAATGGCTGTGACTGTTTCAGTGCATTTTTGTAATCACTTGCTTGTCCACTTTGGCTCCAAATCGCCTTTCTACAGCGCATGCGCGCTAAAGCCGAAGGAGACATGAAGTCTGGCCAAGAAAGATTAGAAAGCACAAACCAATCAGGGAAAGCACCGGAGGTCAAGGGGCCAAAATATAAGTCTTTTCTCGTCTAAATCTAAATTTAGATTGAAACAGGACGCTCTAGTTAGTATTGTAGAAGCGATCGTTATCTCTCGTCACGTCCTGTGTATGGAATTTCATGTGATTCAGTAGAACTGACATGGTAAATACTCTTCAGTGATGATTGTGATATTCTAGAAAAAGCTATTCTTGTGCTGGGAGATTTGATTATTGTACATATACAATACTTTATGATCATTCTAAACCATAGTGCGTTAATGAATTACCTTGCCTACGTGTTTGATGCATTAGTCTACGGCGCGCGGGCTCTTGCTCGAGCTTTATTGCCATTGACAATATTTCATTGACAATGGATACACCTATTCCAATAAACGTTGATAATGGACGATCTGAAATGGATGATCTGAGATCAAGACGAATTATGGGAAACTGAGGGTCGACTTTCGCTAGCAACATGCGAAATTCATTCATTCGACTTCAAGCTTGGAATCACGCTTGGTGTTCGAACGAGTCTGGCGGAGGTTAACGTGAATTTTCAGAATTTTCAAAAGTTTCAGATCATCCATTTCAGATCGTCCATTATCAACGTTTATTGGAATAGGTGTATATGGTCGAGAGCAAATCAGATTCAGTCGAGATTACCGATCGCAGCAAACACTGCTTGCTTTACATTTTGTAAGAAGCCCGACTTAACGCTGCAAAAGCGTCTAGTTATGTTATAATTTTTGTTAGACTTTTGTCATACCTGTGATTGACAATACATTACACTATGATGACATTTTGCGAAGTTGATGTTTTTGCATTTTTAGTATCCTGGTAGTATGTTTATTAATATATCCAAACCGTTTTTCGCTACGATAAAAATAACTTCCACAAGATGTACAAATTGTGTACAAATTTCGAGCCCACCATTATTGAAACTGGTTCCTGGCCGTTGTACAATAGAAGTGACGTCAGTTTCTTAATTAACACCGTTCGTCGCATGGCTATAATTTACACTGCGATTTTTTGGCGATTCAAGACACTGTTTTTTGTTCAAATGTTTTAATCATAATTAAACTAAAAAATACAGTGCAGCGAGCAAGCGCGACGCGTTCACGTTGAGAAACTGATGTCACAGTCTATTGTTCGCAGGAACACGATTTAGTAATGGCGGAAGTATTTTTGCCTGTTTTGAGAGTCCAATATTCCACTCCTTTATTCTTATATCGACTTAAAAACAACTAAAACTGCTGTCTTGGAGCTTAAAATACTATTTTACGAATTAATCATTTATTTAGCATGGGTCGTAAATCGGTGTTTTGTGGTTGTGAAAATGTACGCATTTACGCAAGCGGTGATGACTAATAGGGTCAAATCGTGCCAGCTTTAATCAACAAACTATAACAACAGAATCGAAAATTAGACGCGCATAATTATCGATCAGTTATATTTGTTAGAGAGAGAGAAAAATCCCAAGAGCAGATTTACGGGCGGAACACCTAGTAACTTCTGCTGCTCTGCTTTCGGGCGAGTCACCTTAAAAGCAGTTGGAATATCAAGTAGAATAAAGCAAGATATGACTTATTTAAATAGGATGTTTGACTTTTTGAACACCTTCGGAATTTGGCGCGCTTTTTGGTTGTTTATCGGCATGACTGCGAGCAACTTCTAAACAACTTCCTTCACCAAAGCCTCCAATTGTCGTGACAAGAAATGTACTTTTAATCTAGCTCACTTGTTAGCTTTCTTACTTTAATTTTGCTGGCCTTGAGTTTTCTTGTTTACCTGCAACCCGGTACTTGATTTCCGTTCGACATCATCTGACATCATCTCACGGATCATGGAACTCGAATCGAAGTCATTTATGAAATCAATGACATTCGCGAAATCGCGAGCTAGACAGCCATCTCTGAACGTCAGAAGACAGCCACAAATTCCAAATGAGGTCGAAGCGTAGACTTCTTCGGTTCGGCCTTTAATAAGAATCTCGCTTCGCAAGTGGAAGCCATTTTCAAAATCGAGCTTTTTCAATGGTACACGTCCGATTTTAAATTCCTCGCCTGGGAAAGCTATACATCTCATTGGTGAGAGCGTACCACTGACGACTCGTGACAAGAAGTGACGAAGAAACTCGACGAAACTGCATCGATCCTTACGCCATTGATCTGAAGAGTGGAAGTGATCTTTCGATTTGCGCGCAAAATACATAGTCAAGAATGACATTATAAAAGTGACCTTCTAGATTTATTACTCGGGCCCTTCCGAAGGAAGCCCGAGTTATAAAATACAAATTCTTTTTTTTTTTTCATGGTCATAGAATGCGAAGTATTTGATCGTATCGAGTTTCAAGATTACTCCTGAAGCAGATAAGGGAAGACAAACGACACACAGGACTCAAGATTTGAATCTTAGTTTTGAAAGCAGCTGTAAATCTTGAAGCTATCGAAAGGTCAGGATTCTAGTTCGCTATGTCATGTTTGTTATTAGGCGACATTGTACCCCAGAGTAGGCCTTTTGTTGCTAATTGTAATAGTACGTGTACAGTTATGTCCTTGAGTATTTATAATTGAACTCACGACCAGTGATGTAACTACATCTACTGATACGGAAAGCTATATGTACAGAAGTCATGCAAACAGTCGAGGCAGTCGAGACTGAAAAGCAAGCCATCGAAACGCATACGCTTACTACATACCAGATACGCATACTCTAAATCTTCCTCGAGCGTTTTCGAAAGGGCTTTCTACGACTTCATTCCACGAACTCGAACTCATCAAAAAATGAACTGAAAATCAAATGAAATGAACTCAAAAACTATCATGACCTCGCTATGTCATGTTTGTTATTAGGCGACATTGGACCCCAGAGTAGGCCTTTTGTTGCTAATTTTAATTTGCTCTCGACCATATATCCATTGTCAATGAAATATTGTCAATGGCAATAAAGCTCGATCGAGCAAGAGCCCGCGCGCCGTAGACTAATGCATCAAACATGTAGGCAAGGTAGTGATGTTTATAAATGTGCTTATTGAGCGAGAACCGTGCAGAATACGTACACATGTAGATTGTACGTGTTGCAATGTTTCAGAGATAGATTATAAAGATAACAGTGATCTAATCTGTTTATTCAGCGAAAACAAACTAGCGAAAACCGTGCAGAATACGATTGTACGTGTTGCAATGTTTCAGAGATAGATTATAAAGATAAAACACTATGGTTTAGAATGATCATAAAGTATTGTATATGTACAATGAAACAGTTTTTGGTTGCTCGTTGTTGCGTGACTCAAGCTCGATAGAACATGCTTTCCTTGCAATTTCAGTACTGCGAACTTTACAGTATATACTTCACTAGACGAGAAAAGATTTATATTTTGGCCCCTTGACCTCCGGTGCTTTCCCTGATTGGTTTGTGCTTTCTAATCTTTCTTGTTTTCAGTAACTCATGATCGATGTTTATTTTATTCCACGTTTGAAAAATTCAGAAGGAAAAGGAATCGTAAAAATCGTACTTCAAAACTACATCAAAGCATTGAAGGCGAGCAAGGTCAATGCGGTTCGTAAATCGAGATCGTACATAGCCCTTCATCAGACATATAGTCTCCCTCGTCACGCAACTGTCAGTCATCATCAGGTCTCTCCTCACGCAACTGACATTGTTTTTAAATAGAACCGCCGCGTAGCGCTATTTAAAACAGAATTTCCACGCTCAAAACAGGTCAGTGAACGGCAAAAATACAATCGAAATCAAAACGTCATTAGATTTCAGGGATCTGTTACAGAAGAAGACGCTCAATGAGCGTATAGTCAGGTATTTAATATGACAATGATAGTTGCATGACGAGAAAGATTATTTGTATCGATGAGTATCGATAAAGATCTTCGATTGTTCGAAGACGTATATCATACGTTTTCAAACGTACTTGAGGTCACTTGTTGCATATTGATGGCGCCAGAAACGGGTACCCCGTTGAGATGACGAAGGCCTAAGCATCAACCAAACATCAGTACGCAATTCGCACTCTTAGTATTTGTTTCTTTTTCAAACAGTTATAATCTATCAACACACCATGAAGAAGAGAGAAGGTCTGGGAAATCTTCACTTCACTTAATCTATTTTCTGAATGCGGACGTCCGACAAAACTAACTTTCGGCTCCAAGCAGATGTATTGTTTTTTTTAGGCCGAATATTTTCACTCTGATTTTGACTAAAATGATATCAGAAAAGCATCACAAGAACGAGAAGAAAGAAGTTCGCTATTGGTACTTTCTTCTTGCTGTTCTGCCTTGAACAATTAAGAAAACCATTCCGAACAATTGATGAATCGATTTGAAAGTGCATTAAATAGCAAGCAAATTCGATGGAAAATCAAAGGCTTTAAAGTCGTGAAAATTTCGGGTTTTCCAAAAAGCCTGTTGATCAGAGCAGATACTAAGACCTAAGCCATCGTCTTCGACGACTAGAAGTGAAAGAAGTAGTTGATCTGGCCAAAAGGTAAATTATGTTGTATTCAAGACAAGCCATCCACAGTTCTTCTTAAATACGCTCTCACATACAAACCACATACGCCGATTCGTGTGGGCCAACTCTAAAAGATGTTCAGCGTTTTCGACTGGGCCTTTATACACGACTGAACTCATCAAAATTAAAGCAAATCATCTATTGAACTCTAAGTCAAAACGTAATCAAATGAACTCAAACTCAAAAGCAAATCAAATGAACTCCACACATATATACATATTCTCCCTCGTCAAGCAACTATGAGTCATTGTCAGGTCTTTTGATCCTCACGCAACTGACATTGTCCTTATCATAAGCCCGAGTATACGCTCATTGAGCGTCTTGTTACTCGGGCCCAGGCCGCAGGCCGCCCGAGTTAGAAAATGCGGATTTCGGTAGTAGTAGTAGTAGTAGTAGTAGTAGTAGTAGTTTTGTTCGGCTTCAAAATGACGAGTATGCGACGTATTTAATCGTATCCGGAGTTTCAAGATTACTCCGCAGATTTGAAAAGATAAAGGAGACACAGGACTCAAGTAGATTATGAATCTTAGTTTTGAAAGCAGCTGTAGATCTTCAAGCTATTAAAAGGTCAGGATTCTAGTTCATCGTTCAATGACTAGAAGTGGTAAAAGGACTAGAAGCTCGCTTAAAATATATATATTTTAAAACAAACGCGAGGCCGTTATCGGAACCATCTGACCTATGCAACCTCAAGACGTATCATGTTCGTACTCACCGGACTAATAGTCTCCCTCGTCACTCAACTGTCACTGATTGTCATGACGTCAGAGAAATTATATTGTATTGAAGAAGATGTCCTTGTTTTATTCGACGTTCGAACCGTAACTCGAACCCGAACTCGATTCCAAACTCGACGTTTCGGGATCTGAAGCTAGAGAGGGGGCCTTTACACAAACTCATCAAAATCAAATCAATTGAACTCAAAGTCAAAAGGTAATCAAATGAACTCAAAGGCAAATCAAATGAACTCGACACATACATGTATATACATAGTCTCCCTCGTCACGCAACTGTCAGTCATTGTCAGGTCTCTCCTCGCGCAGCTGACATTGTCCTTGTTCTTCAACCAACTGGCATTCATTTTCAAGTACTTCCTCGAACAACTGACATTTTCCTTTTCACAATGCCCGAGTGAACGCTCATTGAGCGTCTTGTTAACTTTATAACAGGCATTACAATGCCTGATGATGACATACACTACAGAGTTGTACTCATGAAGGTTCAATATCCGTATCGACACTCCATAGTGATGACATATCATGTACCACAGTGTTTGATGATATCGTACTTAAACAATAGCAAATTGAGTCTCCCGCAGCGAAACAACTCACTTTCAAAGTGAGTTGTTTCACTTTTTTCCGGCTAAAGCTTCTCGACTACCGTGAGGAATGCTGGGTACTGGATATTGTACAAATTTGCAGATTTCTAGTTTGACATGAAATAAATGAATAAATAAATTACTGGTGCTATCCAAAGGCCTGGGCACGAGTAATGAGAACATCTATTCGGTCTCCCCACCCGGTTCCCGATTTTGAAAGGTTTTGTGTGTCAGACTTTACGTGTCCGTGCTTTTTGGGGGAGGGGGGAGTGTTAGGTTTTGGAAAGAGGAGATAGTTTCAGTTTAGGGGATTTGAGAGTAATCTTGGTCGTCGGCTAGCCATAGCGTTGAGTAGACAGGCGAACCGGACAGTCAGTTGTCCCCATATCTTATTAGTCGGGCTTCCTGTGGAAGCTCCGACTCTAAAAATGAGAAGCGTTCTTTGTCGTTGTCGTCGTCGTTGACCTCAAATCCAGCGCATGCGCCCTGTGCCGGCCGAAGGAGACATGAAGTCTGGCCAAGAAAGATTAGAAAGCACAAACCAATCAGGGAAAGCACCGGAGGTCAAGGGGCCAACATATAAGTCTTTTGTCGTCTAAGTCTAAATTTAGATTGAAACAGGACGCTCTAGTAGCGTGAAGCCGGGCTATTAACGTTTTTACTGATATACTGTAAAGTTCGCAGTACTGAAATTGCAAGGAAAAAGCATGTTCTATCGAGCTCGAGTCACGCAACGACGAGCAACCAAAAACTGTTTCAATCGCACTATAAGATATCTATATTTAGTTCAAATAGGTTACATTTCATTTAGAAGCCCGACTTCACGCTAGAAGAGCGTCTAGTTTACATAACAATGAAGAAGAAAGAAAATACTATTTCATGATCATACTACTAGAAATGATAAAAATCTTATTTTGCTTTGAAAACCTGCCGTTTTTAAAAAGTCTGAAGTCCCCTCTGAAACGCTTCCGTAATAAATAAGCAATTTTGCCACTTTCTATCGCTTACCGGCTGAATTACCATGGTTACATTCCCATGGCAACCACACGGTCTCGTGACCTTTAGCAGGTTACTTCAGTTGACGTGAAACGAGGAAATTAAAAGTCGTTTTTTTCCTCAAATAAAGTCTTAAAAAAGCTTTGCTTTGGATCGCTAATTTGAAAGAAATGCCAACAATTAAAAGGCATTACTTATTTATTGCTGGAGAACCCACAGATTCTACACCCAGTTCTTCTGATCTAAGACTGATGGCAGAAAGGTCTCGCTACGAAAATGAAAATGATCTCTAAAATACTCGGTCGTTCGAAGCTCCGTCTCGTCTGGCGTTGTAGTTTACTGGTCACGTGTGGTTTTGTTTTGATTTTATTGAAGAATTTGTTGGTGAATCAACAAGACAACACAACCATTCAACCAGGTTAGTAACACGGCTACGTATCAATCTCGTGTCAAGCAAAATTATACCTATTGAATAAATCTTCAACACTGTGTAAAAAGACATTCAAGTTACTGATGGTTCGGATGTTGCAATGGACCAATCCAAGGTTAATTCCGCCATTTTGTAGGGGGTGCAAACACGGCTAATTTCAGTCAAAACATGATCACTTTGAGGTCCGATAACTCTTGTTGGATTTTCGATTTGTAAGTTACTTTAAATTAATATTAGCTAAAATATTGTTGTGACTGGAAATGAGACTACAAAGAGCATTCAAACTATATTTACAGCAAATCTGCCCGTAGTTCTTATAATTTTAAATAATTAGCATATTCTCGTACGTATGTTTTTAAGTAAGAGATAAATACCGAGAACGGAGGCAATAAGCCATATAAATCCCGAGGGCCGTAGGCCCGAGGGATTTATAGGCTTATTGCCGACGTTCGAGGTATTTATCTGACTTAGTTTAAATTTGACAAGGTTTTCGCACGAAGCAATCTGAGTGCTCATTATGAATTCACCGGGATGTATCCATATACAACCCAGGGCTGTATATGGATACATCCCGGTGAATTCATAATGAGCAATTCAATTCTATTCTATTGTTCAACCGGTCAATACCGGAGATAAAGCCCTATGAATAACAAAGAAAACCGTGTCAAATTTAAACTAATTGAACATAAAAACCTGATTTACTGCAGCAGCTGTGGTCTTCGCTTTGCCACCATATTTATAGACAACAATCGCCGAGTATATACCTTTTAAAAGAAATGTAGATTTTGAAAATCCTAAAAGATCGAACGGGGTTATAAATGCTCAAAGTGATCATGTTTTGACTAGAAATTAGCCGTATTTGCACCCCCCCCCCCCCCCCCCCCCCCCACAAGATGCATGGGGAATTAACCTTGGATATGATTGGCCTATTGGAGTGAATAGATATCAATAGACGTCATTTCCGGTCTCGTGAGAAATTTTTATCAGCTGAATCGCACCTTTTCAATAGAATCTGCTTGATAGCACATGGGGCAGTTTTGCCCATCAGTCAAAGGTAAACTATGATAATGAGTTTCAAGGACTTTAACAGCTGATTGATATTATACCAAGCAATTCACCGATTGGCCCCTAGAGCTCACGTGGTGTACTTCATGTTACTGTCACCAAAAAGATCGGACAATGTCCGTGAATTGCCGTACAAACACACTAACTTTTTTACAGTTTATCGACTCGATTTAGATGTTCGATTCTCTAAATATGAACAAAATCTCGTTTATCAACCTTAGTTAAAATAGTTTTGCTAATATTTAGAGAATCGAAAAACTAAATCGAGTCGATAAACTGTACAAACGTTAGTGTGTTTGTTCCGGCAATTCACGGAAAATGTACGAACATTTTGGTGACAGTAACATGAAGTACACCACGTGAGCGCTAGGGGCCAATCGGTGAATTGGCAAGAAAGTCAACGGTTTATGTAGTCATAGGATGTAGTAAAACGGCATTAAACAAGAATATAAAAAAAATCTGATTTTACGTACTGTGAATCAACGCAAGTATTTGGAGATGCGCTCCTTTTTCCGACTTAAAAGTCGTTATAAAATTTCGTTTTGCATCAATTCAATACATTCGTTTGATTCCCATACACCTATATGTATAATGTACGGAATTGAAAACATCTATTCAACCAATCACAGCGCGCAAAATCATTGCTCAACCAATCAGAATGCTTGAACATGGCACGGATCACCGCACGGCACGAATCGTAACCCTCGTACGAAAACGACTCTAATATCATAAGCCACTTCACGCTGTCGTCCGCCATTTTGATTTGGGACAAACGCGGCACAATTTATAGAATCTGGATCACTTTGTTTTGCCGTAACTCCGCTCGATTTCGTTGGATTTTTATAAACTTACCATTTTAGAAAATATAATATGATGGGTATTGGAAGGCTACAAATCGAGAAAAAAATATCTTTGTTTTCAAAATAAAACGTTCGGCACGTGAATATGCAAATTGGCTCGAAATTTTAAGATACATTCGTGTAAAGAAGATTGACTCGTAAAATTAAAAGGTAGTTAAAACACCTACATTGGTCTTATTTTCAGTACGACAACTGATATGCGCATGCCTGCTGATTATCGAAGTTTAAATTTTGAAAATCCAACAAAATCGAGCGGAGTTACGGCAAGTCAAAGTGATCCAGATTTCTATAAATCTTGCAGCGTTTTTCCCAATTCAAAATGGCGGACGACAGCGTGAAGTGTAAAGGCTTGTTTCCATAACCCAAACCACCCTTGGCCGACCAAACAATAGAAAGAATCGTTACTGCATCGTTCTATTGTTTTATATTAGAGGTCCTTTTGAGGTATGCCATTTAGCCTCCACCGCGTGAAGTGGCTTATTAACAACAACAAAACCAACCACGCCAAAAAATCTTATTTGCAAGAACGATGGCATGTTATGTCATTCAAACAAAAACAAGAAAACGAACAACTTAGCAAGAAAAACAAGCAAATAACCAGTTCACAAAAAAACACTAAACGTTTGCGCCTGCAATTCACAGCATCCCTGGTCAGCGGTCATCATGGTTTCCTTCATCTGATTATCCAGTTTCCTTTAATACACAATGGATCTGGTAGTCCTGAAGTACTTCAAAGACAACTGGAGTACATTGAAGCATTACAGAATAACCTGAATCACCCTTTGGTAATGTACTGCACTGTATAGAGTCGTTTTCGTACGAGTGGGCCGGAAACCCACGGTACCGTGACACTCAAATGGCTTCCTTTCTGAACCAATCAAAAAGCGTGCAGATGCATCTCGTCCAATCAAACTCTTTCAATACGGCACGGTACCGTAACTCATACGAAAACGACTCTATGCATATTTAGTATTAGTACGTGCGAAATTAATGAGCAGTATGAGACGTTATTTGTCATTTCATTGTGAAACGTCGTATAGAAATGGGCCCGACGCAAGGCGGCTGCCAGGTACATTCATTGCTCTATTTAGCGGTTCGAAGCAAATTTACTCTCATTTGATCCTATCCAACATCTTATCCAAATAAGGATCGTTGGAGCGAGGGTATATTTGCCTCTGGTACCCAGGGTAAAATAAGCGCCTCTATCTTCTCCATTAAGCGCCTCCCGGCTCCCCCTACCCCCGGCCGCTAAGAAGTAATTTCTTCCCTTTGTACAAATGAAATGGTCGTGCAACGATTACGCCAGTAGTGAGCAATAAATTTCAAAATATTTGGGAAGGAGGAAAGATTGGGTGGGGAGGTTGTTATTTGGGCAGGACGAGTTCCCTGGGGCGATTCTCTCGAAGTAAAGGGCGTACAGAGAAATTCACTTCCCGGTAACGTAACAGTGCATCGTAACTCCATTTAACTTGTGCGCCATCGTTCTCAGGTCGAGAGAGTGTACATACTTTGTGAAGACGACCACACCATGAAAGTTATTCCAACTCTTGTGCCTCATTACCACTGGAAGCTCCAACTGGAAAACATTGGCCGACGACTGCGATACAGCGACGCTTTGTCGTACGCGTCAACTGTCTTAGCGTTCAAAACTTGTGTCATAATGAACGCTGATTGTTACATTGGCGATGGGTTTGAAAAACTCAACGTCAGCACTTTGCAAGAAGGCACGGTTTACGCGCTAACGAGACGAGAAACGCCAGCTCGGATTGCTTCGTGTGGAGTACGTGACATGTGTGCCAACGGCGTTAGCTACATCGGCTCTCACGATGCATTCGTTATGAATTTAGTGAAACCGCTTCCCAAATACATGCTAAAATACCACCTCGAGTATCGCCCTAATATTTTAGGGGTGGAAAATGTCGTGATCTACTTATTGAGAAAATACGGCATCTTTCGAGTGAAAAACCCCTGCAGAGTTTTACATATCATTCATAATCACTGCAGCAGAAAAAGAAGAAGATCAGACAGACTACAGAATGGACAGAGACTGGAAAAGTTTTTGAAAATGCCCAAAGGGCTTGCTCCATTCTCTGGGCTTTAGACGTGGATAAGACAGCATGCGATAGAATATAAACATGAACTTAGCCATATAGAGATAGATAGACAGACAGACAGACAGACATATAGATAGATAGATAGTAAAGACAGACAGACAGACAGATAGATAGATAGATAGATAGATAGATAGATAGATAGATAGATAGATAGATAGATAGATAGATAGATAGACAGACAGACAGACAGATAGATAGATAGTAAAGACAGACAGACAGATAGATAGATAGATAGATAGATAGTAAAGACAGACAGACAGATAGATAGAGTTAGACAGACAGACAGACAGATAGATGATAGAAAGACAGACAGATAGACAGACAGAGAGATAGTAAAGACAGACAGACAGATAGATAGAGTTAGATAGTTAGACAGACAGAAAGACAGATAGATAGATAGATAGATAGATAGATAGATAGATAGATAGATAGATAGATAGATAGATAGATAGATAGATAGATAGATTGATAGATAGATAGATAGACAATCTCGTCCCCAGAGCCTGCGTTACTTTCGGCCAGCGGCGAGGAACGTAGGCTCTGGCATAATCCATTTTTGAGACAATTTGATTGGCTATTCCATTTTAGAAACTACGCACGCGCAAGATTCCGGAAATGAAATATATCCAATGAAAATTGAGTTGTCAAAACAACCCGGTGTCCCAACTTCTGTTCAAAACAAAAATTAACATTTTTCAACGGTTTCATTGACATGTTATTTTTAACATGTCGCCTCGATCTGCAATATTAAAATATCTAAGCAGAGAAAAATCCAGTTTATCTAAGCTTATATGTATCTCGAAGTGTCTTGATAAGTTTTCAAACGAAGCTCAAAATTTAGACCAAAGAACATATGTCGATCGTAAATCTAATATTCTTTAGGCTAGCAACTGAAAGGCGGTGCCAATCGAGGTGCTTACGAAGGCGAAAGATTCAAAAGAAATACATTTGAAGGAGATACAACAATAACCAGAGAAGATGAAGATGATAGATTCAAATAATTAACTGATATGTAAAGTAGACACGAGTAAATATAAACCCGTAGGAAGAACTGTTCGCGTATCCTTCTGCTGTAAAACCACTATAAAGACTTCAGATACTGCGCTTCTTTCACTGTTATATCTTCTCACCAAGTGCTTTTAAAGCGTACTCTATTTGAATCGACAACCAACTGCCCAGCTAACTTGCGCATGCGCTCTAAAACCGGAAGAACAAGAAATCCTGTTCCCAAAAAATGGATTATGCCAGAGCCTACGTTCTCGTCGCTGGCCGAAAGTAACGCAGGCTCTGGGTACGAGAATGGATAGATAGATAAATAGATAGATAGATAGATAGATACATACATAGATAGATACATACATACAGTCTTTTGCAAAAATTCTGGCCGCTACGAAATATCAATATATCAATATATCGGGTGCATTATGGGTAATTAAATAATCGAAAATTCCCCTTAAAGCGGGTTAACGCTAGCAAAGTTGGTAGAAATATATAGTATAATGTTTATTTTAGTCTTACTTTTGTTGTTTGTAAATTTTGCTTCATTTAATAGTATTAGTGATGCAGCCGATATATTGATATATTGATATATCGTGGCGGCCAGAATTTTTGCAAATGACTGTAGATAGATACATAGATAGATAGATACATATATAGATACGAACTGTTTTAAAAAGCGAAGTATGGACAATATTGTATGTTTACTTTTATTCTTCAAAAAGGCACATCAATATGCAATGCGAACAACAAGTAACCACTACTCTTTGAACTGTTTAATGTTCTTTTCCCATGGATCCTTTCGGTCGTGTCGTAGGCTCCGGTTGGGTTGGTGTCTTTTACCAATGTTCTTTAGGCAGAAGTGTACATTTTGTACATGTATAACACAACAAATACAACACTTATATGTACGTTGTTTTTACCTGCATGTATACACCTAATTCAATTAACGGTAAGTCACCCTTGACTCACAAAGGTGCGACCCCAGAGAATCATGGGAGATACTGTGTTTACCAAGTCTTTCTACCCGAATCAGTTTGACAAAAAAATTCGGCCATCTCATTTTGAATGTCATTTGAATTTGCTTCACCGCAATGTTCGTGTTCAGGATACGACGTTCATGAAGAATATGGCTGGAAATAGAAACCCCCATGATCCTTCAGGGTCGCACTTTCACCCTTTTCGGGGGACTAACATAATAGTCCATTTCCGAGTTCCTTTTATCTCTGTTTCAAAACGAGTCTACGTGTGAAACCTTTCATATGAAAATGAGTTTTATTTACATGAAAAAGGAAAATCATTTGCATAAGAAAGGTTTCGCACGTAGACTCGTTTTGAAACAAAAATAAAAGGAACTCGCGGGACATGGACTATTGAAATAGGTGTATAGCTGTTTTACAGACCTACGAGCCAAGACCGAAAGGTAGCATGTGTAATTGTGATTCTTCGTTTGTTTTATGTGTAAAGAAGGTAGATGTTGTGGTTTCTTGGTTAGTTTTAGGGTTTTATGGTGGGTAAAAGGTAGTAACTAACTCTTTCCAATCATATTACCCATGATCCCTTTTGGTCATGTCGCAAATTCTTTGTTTTTACCGACAACGTTTTTGAAACAGTAGTACATATACATTTATTGTAATCACTCTGCGATGACTAGTTTACGGTATACGCTATTTGTATTTGTATGGATATATTTACATTTTATGGTACCAAATAAACTATGTCATTGTCATTCATGATTCCGGCTGAGTTTGCGATTCAGTACTGAAATTGCATACCGAGTCACGCAACGATTGCACTAAGTTATCTAGCTATATTTAGTTCAAATAGGCTACATTTCAGTTAGAAGCCCGACTTCACGCTAGAAGAGCGTCTAGTTTCATATTAAAGCTTGTCTTGGGAATGGAACTTGGTGTTTCACCGGCCCTTGTCGCGGTCGGAATTATCTCCATTCCTTACTACGAGCATGAAAGGGACTGCCGCGAATAGTATGCTATTCGCACCAGTCCCTTGCAGAGCGAGTATATAAGGAACGCCCACTAATCAACTCTGCCCAATTCAAGTAACTAGCATTATGTCGCCCACTCAGTCAAGCTGATCTCTTTCGTGCTCACTTCCTTGACGCCGCATTCAATTCTAGTCCGCACCCTCCCTCCCCCTTTTTCAGTTTTATTTCAGTCTCCATTGAATACGGTCGTCATTATCTCCATTCCTTATTACGAGCATGAAAGGGACTGCCGCGAATAGTATGCAATTCAAAGTTTTAAAGTGCTACTATGATGAAATTTTGCGAAGTTGATGTTTTTGCATTTTTAGTATCCTGGTAGTATGTTAGTATATCCAAACCGTTTTTCGTTACGATAAAAATAACTTCCACAAAAATGTATCGAGCCCGCCATTATTCAAACTGGTTCCTGGCCGTTGACTAATTGTACAATAGAAATGAAGTCAGTTTCTCAACACCGTCGCAAGTTCGTCGCATGGCTAATTTACACTGCGATTTTTTGGCGATTCAAGACACTGTTTCTTGTTCAAATGTTGTAATCATAATTAAACTAAAAAATACAGTGCAGCGAGCAAGCGCGACGCGTTCACGTTGAGAAACTGACGTCACAGGCTTATTGTTCGCAGGAACACGATTTAGTAATGGCGGACGTATTTTTGCCTGTTTTGAGAGTCCAATATTCCACTCCTTTATTCTTACATCGACTTAAAAACAACTAAAACTGCTATCTTGGAGCTTAATAGACTATTTTACGAATTAATCATTTATTTAGCAATGGTACGAATTTCGTCATAGTAGCACTTTAATTCTTATCATTATAAAATGACCGTCTTCGGCTTCGTCTAGAGATAGCATGCACTACCGTGAGGAATGTTGGGTACTGGATATTGCACAAATTTGCAGATTTCTAGTTTGACATGAAATAAAATAAAAACTAGACGCTCCACATAGCGCGCACTCGATGGGCTGAAACAAGTTACCGTAAAATGTTGTAAACTGACATAGAAGAACCGTGAGTTACATTATGGTTCTGAGTCAGACAAAGTAGATAATTAATTCTATTGTTTGTATTATCCAATCACAACAGTTCTTCTAAGCAGCTGCGTGTACATGTCACCTAGCCTCTTTTTTTCTTCACCCAGTTGTAAAACATGCTTAGATCCAAATTTAGTCTAAAGCCTGTTTGTTCGAAATCCGTCAAAAAATTCATAAATAAATAAGTAAAGCAATTCTTTCTTTGTTTACAAACCCGTCCTTTCTTCGATTTACGTAATACATAATTCTCACCATGACTTCCATATTCGTTGATATCCTGGTGTGTTTTTACGAATGCGATCATAGACGAAAGCTTTCAGCTTTCAGCGTTCGTACTGATAATCTACTGGGGTCACGACCCCGTTCACAATCACGTCTAGCACTTACATACAAACAAGGCTACAGTTACAGAGCTGTATAATAAATAAACTGAGATCTTTATATTCTGTTACGTTGTGGAGTGAGCGTATTAGGACTATTTCATCATACTACTAGCAATGATTAAATCTTATTTTGCCTTGAAAACCTGCCGTTTTTAAAAAGTCTGACGTCTGAAGTGCACGAGTAATGTAAACTCCATTGACTCTTTCTCACGGCTTTGAGATTTTGCCACCGCTTACCGGCTGAACCACTAGTGTACCACTTTTACCATGGTTACATTCCCATGGCAACCACACGGTCTTGTGACCTTTAGCAGGTTACTTCAGTTGACGTGAAACGAGGAAAAGTCTCGTTTTTTTCCTCAAATAGAAAGTCTTAAAAAAGCTTTGCTTTGGATCGCTAATTTGAAAGAAATGCCAACAATTAAAAGGCATTACTTATTTATTGCTGGAGAACCCACAGTTCTCGCGTCTGCCGGATACTGATAAGACTGATGGCAGAAAGGTCTCGCTACGAAAATGAAAATGATCTCTAAAATACTCGGTCGTTCGAAGCTCCGTCTCGTCTGGCGTTGTAGTTTACTGATCACGTGTGGCTTTGTTTTGATTTTATTGAAGAATTTGTTGGTGCATGAACAAGACAACACAACCATTCAACCAGGTTAGTAACACGCGGCTACGTATCAATCTCGTGTCAAACAAAATTATACCTATTGAATACAACTTGAACACTGTGTAAAAAGACATTCAAGTTACTGATGGTTCGGATGTTGCAATGGACCAATCCAAGGTTAATTCCGCCATTTTGTAGGGGGTGCAAACACGGCTAATTTCAGTCAAAACATGATCACTTTGAGGTCCAATAACTCCAATCGACTTTGTTGGATTTTCGATTTGAAAGTTGCTTTAAATTAATATTAGCTAAAATATTGTTGTGACTGAAAATGAGACGACAAAGAGCATTTAAACTATATTTACAGCTATTTCAAATCTGCCCGTAGTTCTTACCATTTTAAACTAATTAGCATAATATTCTCGTACGTATATGTTTTTAATTGAACATAAAAACCTGATTTATACTGTGATCTGTGGCCTTCGTTTTGCCACCATATTTATAGACAACAATCACCGAGTATATACCTTTTAAAAGAAATATAGATTTTGAAAATCCGAAAAGATCGAACGGGGTTATAAATGCTCAAAGTGATCATGTTTTGACTAGAAATTAGCCGTATTTGCACCCCCCACAAGATGGGGGAATTAACCTTGGATATGATTGGCCGATATATCAAAATTCTGATTTTACGTACTGTGGGTCAACGCAAGTATTTGGAGATGCGCTCCTTTTTCCGACTTAAAAGTCGTTATAAAATTTCGTTTTGCATTAATTCAATACATTCGTTTGATTCCTATACACCTAAATGTATAATAAAGTCGTTTTCGTATGAGTGGGAAACCTACGGTACAGAGTTACGGTCACGGTACGGAATCGAAAACATCTATTCAACCAATCACAGCGAGTAAAATCATTGCTCAACCAATCAGAATGTTTGAACATGGCACGGATCACCGCACGGCACGAATCGTAACCCTCTTATGACCTATAATATGATGGGTATTGGAAGGCTACAAATCTAGAATTTTTTTTGTTTGTTTTCTAAATAAAACGTTCGGCACGTGAATATGCAAATTGGCTCGAAATTTTAAGATACAATCGTAAAAAGAAGATTGACTCGTAAAAGGTAGTTAAAACACCTACATTGGTCTTATTTTCAGTCCGACAACTGACATGCGCATGGCTGCTGATTATCGAAGTTTAAATTTTGAAAATCCAACAAAATCGAGCGGAGTTACAGCAAGTCCAAGTGATCCATATTTCTATAAATCTTGCAGCGTTTGCCCCAATTCAAAATGGCGGACGACAGCGTGAAGTGGTAAAGGCTTGTTTCCATGGAAGTGGCTTATTAACAACAACAAAACCAACCACGCCAAAAAGTCTTATTCGCAAGAACGATGGCATGTTATGTCATTCAAACAAAAAACAAGAAAACGAACAACTTAGCAAGAAAAACAAGCAAATAAATAACCAGTTCACAAAAAAACACTAAACGTTTGTGCCTGCAATTTACAGCATCCCTGGTCAGCGGTCACCATGGATTCCTTCATCTGATTATCCAGTTTCCTTTAATACACAATGGATCTGGTAGTCCTGAAGTACTTCAAAGACAACTGGAGTACATTGAAGCATTACAGAATAACCTGAACCACCCTTTGGTAATGTACTGCACTGTATTGTATAGAGTCGTTTTCGTACGAGTGGGCCGGAAACCCACGGTACCGTGACACTCAAATGGCTTCCTTTCTGAACCAATCAAAAAGTGTGCAGATGCATCTCGTCCAATCAAACTCTTTCAATACGGCACGGTACCGTAACTCATACGAAAACGACTCTATGCATATTTAGTATTAGTACGTGCGAAATGAGCACTATGAGACGTTATTTGTCATTTCATTGTGAAACGTCGTATATAGAAATGGGCCCGACGCAAGGCGGCTGCCAGGTACATTCATTGCTCTATTTAGCGGTTCGAAGCAAATTTACTCTCATTTGATCCTATCCAACATCTTATCCAAATAAGGATCGTTGGAGCGAGGGTATATTTGCCTCTGGTACCCAGGGTAAAATAAGCGCATCTATCTTCTCATGGCCATTAAGCGCCTCCCGGCTCCCCCTACCCCCGGCCGCTAAGAAGTAATTTTTTCCCTTTGTACAAATGAAATGGTCGTGCAACGATTACGCCAGTAGTGAGCAATACATTTCAAATATTTGGGAAGGAGGAAAGATTGGGTGGGAAGTTGTCATTTGGGCAGGACGAGGCCCCTGGGGCGATTCTCTCGAAGTAGAGGGCGTACAGAAATTCACTTCCTGGTAACAGTGCATCGTAACTCCATTTAACTTGTGCGCCATCGTTCCCAGGTCGAGAGAGTGTACATACTTTGTGAAGATGACTACACCATGAAAGTTATTCCAACTCTTGTGCCTCATTACCACTGGAAGCTCCAACTGGAGAACATTGGCCGAAGACTGCGATACAGCGACGCTTTGTCGTACGCGTCAACGGTTTTAGCGTTCAAAACTTGTGTCATAATGAACGCTGATTGTTACATTGGCGATGGCTTTGAAAAACTCAACGTCAGCACTTTGCAAGAAGGCACGGTTTACGCACTAACGAGACGAGAAACGCCAGCTCGGATTGCTTCGTGTGGAGTACGTGACATGTGTGCCAACGGCGTTAGCTACATCGGCTCTCACGATGCATTCGTTATGAATTTAGTGAAACCGCTTCCCAAATACATGCTAAAATACCACCTCGAGTATCGCCCTAATATTTTAGGGGTGGAAAATGTCGTGATCTACTTATTGAGAAAATACGGCATCTTTCGAGTGAAAAACCCCTGCAGAGTTTTACATATCATTCATAATCACTGCAGCAGAAAAAGAAGAAGATCAGACAGACTACAGAATGGACAGAGACTGGAAAAGTTTTTGAAAATGCCCAAAGGGCTTGCTCCATTCTCTGGGCTTTAGACGTGGATAAGACAGCATGCGATAGAATATAAACATGAACTTAGCCATATAGAGATAGATAGACAGACAGACAGACAGACAGACAGATAGATAGATAGTAAAGACAGACAGACAGATAGATAGAGTTAGACAGACAGACAGACAGATAGATAGATGATAGAAAGACAGACAGATAGATAGATAGATAGATAGATAGTAAAGACAGACAGACAGATAGATAGAGTTAGATAGTTAGACAGACAGAAAGACAGATAGATAGATAGATAGATAAATAGATAGATAGATAGATAGATACATACATAGATAGATACATAGATAGATAGATACATACAGTCTTTTGCAAAAATTCTGGCCGCTACGAAATATCAATATATCAATATATCGGGTGCATTATGGGTAATTAAATAATCGAAAATTCCCCTTAAAGCGGGTTAGCGCTAGCAAAGTTGGTAGAAATATATAGTATAATGTTTATTTTAGTCTTACTTTTGTTGTTTGTAAATTTTGCTTCATTTAATAGTATTAGTGATGCAGCCGATATATTGATATATTGATATATCGTGGCGGCCAGAATTTTTGCAAATGACTGTAGATAGATACATAGATAGATAGATACATAGATAGATACATATATAGATACGAACTGTTTTAAAAAGCGAAGTATGGACAATATTGTATGTTTACTTTTATTTCTTCAAAAAGGCACATCAATATGCAATGCGAACAACAAGTAACCACTACTCTTTGAAATGTTTAATGTTCTTTTCCCATGGATCCTTTCGGTCGTGTCGTAGGCTCAGTTGGGTTGGTGTCTTTTTCCAATGTTCTTTAGGCAGAAGTGTACATTTTGTACATGTATAACACAACAAATACAACACTTATATGTACGTTGTTGTTTTTACCTGCATGTATACACCTAATTCAATTAACGGTAAGTCACCCTTGACTCACAAAGGTGCGACCCCAGAGAATCATGGGAGATACTGTGTTTACCAAGTCTTTCTACCCGAATCAGTTTGACAAAAAAATTCGGCCATCTCATTTTGAATGTCATTTGAATTTGCTTCACCGCAATGTTCGTGTTCAGGATACGACGTTCATGAAGAATATGGCTGGAAATAGAAACTCCCATGATCCTTCAGGGTCGCACCTTTCACCCTTTTCGGGGGACTAACATAATAGTCCATTTCCGAGTTCCTTTTATCTCTGTTTCAAAACGAGTCTACGTGCGAAACCTTTCATATGAAAATGAGTTTTATTTACATGAAAAAGGAAAATCATTTTCATATGAAAGGTTTCGCACGTAGACTCGTTTTGAAACAGAGATAAAAGGAACTCGGACATGGACTATTGAAATAGGTGTATAGCTGTTTTACAGACCTACGAGCCAAGACCGAAAGGTAGCATGTGTAATTGTGATTCTTCGTTTGTTTTATGTGTAAAAAGGTAGATGTTGTGGTTTCTTGGTTAGTTTTAGGGTTTTATGGTGGTAAAAGGTAGTAACTAACTCTTTCCAATCATATTACCCATGATCCCTTTTGGTCATGTCGCAAATTCTTTGTTTTTACCGACAACGTTTTTGAAACAGTAGTACATATACATTTATTGTCATCACATGACTTGGGGGCTGAGAAGAGCATGGAGGGAAGATCGGCAAGGAGCAAGGGTGAGGAAACTTCCCTACCTTCCCCTCCCCCCCTTCTCGTAGCATCCCCTGTACAATCCACTCAACAGCTTGTTGTCACTATGGACTTGTATCTACTCCTACATAGAGGTGAACCAGGACTAGGCCAACTGAAAAGCATAATAAATAATCACAATAAATCGCAGAGAAAATGATAGTTTTTGAACTTGGTTATGGTATGGGAAAACAAATAATCCATTTTAGGCTGGAAGGGCCTTAATTGGGAGTTTGAGAGAGAGCCACAAATGCGCCACTTGAGAGCCAGGCAGGGACTTATCATGGACTTTCTTTATGTTTGGAAACAGAGAGCTTAGTCTCCTTTGCTTCTGCCTTTTGGCCACAAGCCTATGATGCCTAAAAGTTTAAGCGAAGAAGACTAGAGAGAGAGCTTCAATCTTCTGCAAGATAAATGTGCTACTTTGACTGCTTACTGCCTGAATCTGTCACATTTCATTTTGCACAAGACTGTACAAATGTAGACTTTCACCCCAGTACTTATCCCGAATTGCTCTAATCTTCAGCCACAGGAAACCCAGAAGAACAGAGACATTAGATACATGTATGTCATGTGTCACGTAATCACTTCATTGTATCACGCAATGTCACTTTACATTGAACAACATCCCTCAAATGAAGTCCATCACAGAAAAAAAGAGAATTACTCAACTAACATTTTACCTTTCTCTGGTAGTGGACGTGTATGACAGGACTTGGTCACGCCATTGGGAGACCAGTGGGTATGTGTCACATGAGATGGACACACCCTCTAATGCTCGCACCGCATCTAAGTCTGTCTTACTGGGATAACATCTGTACATTGGCAATGAAAGGAATGAGAGTTTATCAATGTGTGTGCCAAGGAAGAGAGAAAAGGGAGAGAATGGTAGGGAATGGCACTTGGGGATGAAGGGGAAAGGGGATAGGTGTAGTCAGCCCTCTCCCCTTAGCAGAGCTGTGTTTCAGTGAAGGCATGGTAACAATCCTTTTATGGCTCCTAAGTGTTCATTGAACAGTAGTCTTTTCTACAAACAACTCTGTCACCTCGCTGGACATTCAGGGGATTCTTGTGTTAATAAGACATGGGAGAGAGTAAGGTCGAGTAACTCGGGGGAAAAGGGAAATACCAGTCTCCTCTCTCAATTTGCTGCAGGTATAAAATATACAGTGTAATAGTGTACATACACCCCAGGGGGGGTACTCAGGGGTATCAGTGACGGGGAGGTGCAAAGGTTTTTTTTGGGTTTGAAATTCGCGGCTTGGGACTTTTTTGGGGTTTTCATTTTTCTGGTGGACTTTTTTTGATATAAAGATTTTGTCAAGGACTTTTTGGGGGGTTGATAAAAATGATATCCTACCGTTCTCGATTTTATGCGGAGAAAAATTGGACTTTTTTGGGGTTACGATTTTGGGCCGTTGGACTTTTTTGGGGGGTCTTGTTTTTGCGTAATGGACTTTTTTGGATTAAAATGTTTGGCCTCATGCGCACCTCCCCGTCACTGATACCCGAGTACCCCCCCTGGGACATACACTGGCACTCAAAGTGGAAACATATCTACAAACGAAAGTAAGAGTTATTCATTCTTACCCATTAATAAAAAGTGGCATCATGTTGTGCTTCCTATCATGGAATACAATATCACTGCTCTCAGTAGATGATGTTCTATTGTATGTTTTCATTTCATGTGATGACATTGTTCTACTGCTTATATTCCCTGATACTCCAGGATCAGATATACGCTGTAGTGGATCAACCCTATTGTAGAAACAGCTGTCCACAGAGTCATCACTGTCGACAGTTCTTGTGTCCGCCGCATCAATGCTCAACACATCCAACTGAGTAAGGAGATTTTTCTTACACGAAAACAAATCATTGTCTTCAGTTGCAGCATTGTCTTCAGTTGGATATATCCTGTCAGGAGTTTTAGATGAAGAGCTTTTGCTTGTAGGACCTTTGGGTGAATTTTGATCCTCTAAAGTCAGTTCACTAAACTGACCTTCTAGCACTGTTTTCATTTCATTGGCATTTTGTGAAGAGTCTTTCGTTGCTAATGGCAACATATTTGTTTGATCCCATTCCACATGCAATGGTGGTGAAGCATACGCCTTGGGACTGAGGCCAAAGTCTGTTGTACTTTCACCCATAAAAACACAGCTAGAGTCACTTTTCAGGCTCACAGGAGTAGAGAACGTACTTGTGGTAACCCAATCCGTCTCCCTATCTACTATCTCTTTATTAAAATATTCTTCGAGACGCTCCAATCCTGAAGGCTTTGCTAAGTCAACATAGGTGCCAAGAAAACTCCAGTATTCTGCCCATGGAATGTCCTGGGCATGTGCAAGACTTCTGTAAGACAATGTTTCATTGTTTCAATTCTCTGGGTAATGGTAAAGAATTACTGCATACATTGTACAGTACCGAGGTTGGCGAGTAGCATTTGCAGGCCAACCGTTGACTGACAGTTGGTAATGTGTTGGTGTTGGCTAATAATCAGTAGGTTGGTCAATTCATTAGTATTAATGATTCTTTGTACAATCAAACTCCACCTTAGGGTAGATACATTTGTAGACATACATGTAGACATAGTCCCCATACATGTACATGTAAATGTAGCTTACATGATGTACACACCTATTCCAATAAACGTTGATCACGGACAATCTGAAACGGATGATCTGAGACCGTGAGGAATTGTGGGCGGTTTATTGTGTTCTTGTCAATGCAGAAGATCGAGGGCGCTTTCAAGCATGATATTATAATAATGCGCACAATTTGCAAGCACAGGTCTGTTCACTCAATGCCGATGATGCCATATTCCGCTATACATTAGTCAACACGGATTATATGCAAAGCTCACAATTCCTCTGTCTCAGATCATCCATTTCAGATCGTCCGTGATCAACGTTTATTGGAATAGGTGTATGTATCTATGTACTGCATGTACATGAGGGGAGTACTCTCTGGGAAGGATGTTTAGACTAATTTTAGGATGATAAAACATGTACAATGATTTGCTGTACCTCCCAATTCTCTCAACTCCACGTGTGCTGTCTCCTCGTCTGATGTCTTTGTACTTTTTTCTTTCTTCTGGGGTGGTTGGTGGGGTTTTCCATTGACGATGAAATTCTGCTGCCTTGTTTGGTATGAAAAAAATCATAACAATGACAAAATATTGGAGTTGGCGGAGTTGGAAAAACAAATCTGAAGGTTTTGTGATACTGTACAGTACTGTATGTGTTTTGTGTCATGGTACAAATGTACCTTTGATGGGGACATTGGCCCTGTATATGCTCATACATAATACTGTATGTGTGTCATGGTACATGTACAATGTACTAGTACCTTTGATGGAGACATTGGCCCTGTATATGCTCATACATAATACTGTATGTGTGTCATGGTACATGTACAATGTACTACCTTTGATGGAGACATTGGTCCTGCATATGCTCGTACAGTTACTTTAGGTTCCAGAGGGCTTGGACCACTGGAATAAGATGGAGGTCTGCCTTCTCTGTGATGGATGTCAGGAGACCATGGATCTCCTATGCTGGGAGGCGTGGTGTCACCCTCTGAACCAAACACTGGCACATAATGGTCATCTAAGGAGTAGCAATAGATGTCTAGGTCAAGTCATTCATGAGACCAGGGTTCACACAGCTACTGCTAAGCTCCAGTTTCCATTTCATGAACAGGATTGGTTACATTTAACTGGTTGCTATATAAACACTTGGCACGTTAAACACTATATTTGTACACATACACTATTGCAGTCCTGATGCTAAAAGTTATCATGCCATAATGTATTGATGTTACTTAGACTGCCTCCTTTACATTATGTAAGAGTTAGTTACCGAGAACGGAGGCATTAAGCTATATACAGCCCGAGGGCCATAGGCGTGCGAGGTAACTAACAGACTTAGTTCCCAATTCACGTGGTTTTCGCAAAATACCAACAGACCCAAAGGAGGGTCTATTGGTTGGAGGACGAACAATAGTATACAGTTGTACCTATATCCTGAGAATTATGTACAATTCTTTATTTCTTTGTTGTGTGTTGTCTAATTGAAGGCTTTGTAATGGGGCATTTTTCTCGGGTGGGCGGAAAAAAACATTCATCCCTCAAAAACCTTTCATATGAAAGCATGCAATCTGAATTTGAATAGTTACTATAAATATTCAGAATAGAGTGGCGAGCAGCGACGGAGACATTTTTGTACCGGACTTCCCAGACTTCGATATTAGCGATATCCTGCTCAATTTGGAGTTACCTACATGTAGTACTACTGCTATGGTAGTTACCGAGGATGGCAATTGTTCAAAAAGGGGAAACAAAAGAAACATCAGAGCGATTTCTGATATTGAGCTTGCCAAAAGAAATGAAGCTAGAATCCCAGAAGGGACAAAATGGAGTACATCTTGGTGTGTTCGAACTTGGATTGAATGGGCCGAAGAGCGCACAGAGACCAATACCACTTCCACTTCTGATTTATAATATATTTATATTTATGAATTGAATTGGCTCATTATGAATTCACCAGGCCATATGTGTTTGACCCGGGTCAACGCATATAGCCCGATGAATTCATAATGAGCTATTCAATTCAATTCATCAACCCCTCTTTTCCCTGCTGAATATCAAATCCCTCCCCGGGCTTTTAATGACTCTATTGTTCAACCGGTCTATATAATAGATAATTCCCTATGAATAACAAAGAAAACCAAGTGAATTGGGAACTAAATAGCCATAAAGCCTTTAAAAAAATGACAATAATTACACGATCTTAGGGTGATCATGGTCGAGCATCAAGTAATAATTATTGATCTCCTTTGAACTGCATTTCAAAGCACCTTTAGAGATAATGGCGATGTCCCTCAGGGGTGATTTTTCAGGCAATCACACCCAAACCTAGTGAGAACTCTGCATGAAGTCATTAGGAGGGGGACATGGGGGGTTCTCGAACACCGCAACACAACGAAAAAAATCCGAAATCACCGCATCACCGCACGAAAAGTCAACGAAACACCGACACCGCAATAGCAAATGACGTCATGAATTTTAATCAAATGGTCCAATACTTTGACATTTATCTTGAATCAGAAACCGCAACACCGCAATCAATCTGATCGTTTCACCGGACACCGCACTTTAATAACGTAAACACCGTACATCGCAAGGTTTGACATCACAGCAATACCGCCATTTGGCAGTTGCAATCACCGTAATACCGCACGAAAAAACAGCCAACACCGCAACACCGCAAACCCCCATGTCCCCCTCCATTAGAAATACTGGTACACACGTACAACTGTACAATGTACCTCCTTCCCATACATACATGTACTGACAATCCTTTTTTATTGTGGGTAGACACATTCAGCTACAAAATTGGCTGGTTTCCAATTTGGCCCACTGGGGTGGACCATGGGTTCTCAAGAAGGTTCTACTGACAGACTACATGTACATTTGTACGTGTACAGTGTAGGTGCTGAGGAATTGTAGTCTCAAGAAACTGTACCTTCTAGTAAATGTTTGATCTTTTCCATGACTTTGACAGAACCAGTTTGTGAGCTACACCTTGAGCATGCAACCTATTGACACAAAACATCCACTATCTAAACACTACTGTACATGCTATAATTAAGAATAAGAGTTCTTTACATTTTCTCGAGTGTGTCTATAACGCTATGGGCACATGAACACGAGTTGACTAATTGATTTATAATATGGCATCTAGAGTCTGAGCATGCAGCCCATGGGGAATTAAAGAGTTCACAGAACTCTAGCCAATCAGAGTGCGTGCTACATCATTGCTATTATATAAAAGAGAATGGACCACCTTCTTATACAACATGTACATGTACATGTACATATACAATGTACACAAAATCACTGTCCCCTTCCCAGTGCTTTCATACAGTCTAACAAGAGCTACACACTTCAAACCTGTTGGGGTGTGTCTCCATGGGGATTCTTTGGGGTGATATTAGTCAAAGGATGACTGACTAAGTACTTCACTACGTCAACATGACCAAATTTACAAGCAAAATGTAAAGGTGTTTCAAAGTTCTGAAAACAAAGAGAAATATGTGAACAGTGGAACTTGTTCAGAGCTCCAAGTATTTCAAGTCATAAGCTTTGACACACTTGATTAGATAATAATAATAGCGAACTTCAGATCCGACTACGTTTACGAGATCGAGTACCAGTTTTGAGCATGCGAAGTTTGGCACTAGCATTTCATAATTGTGGTCGTGGTCGTGTAGATTTAAACTTTAGATTGTAAACAACAAAAATTGACTACGATTTTATTGAGCATGAGCACTGGGCCACCTTGAAAAACTCGTACTGGTATTCGTTGTCATACTCATAGTCGGATTTGAAGTACGCAAATAAATTGATTTGATCTGCGATGATCGATCTGCCAAGATGGCGCAATGTCAACCCTGTATACGTAATACCATGGGGTGCTCTGCAGCAGGGCGCATGACTGCTGGCCAGCACATCCAGCTTTCAAGCTTGAATGATACATTGTAGTTATGGACGTTCAGCAAGACAGGTGCCACATGACCTTCGGAAAAAAAGATACACCGCAAACACAAACTCCAAAAATGCTACAGAATACCGTACATGTAGTCAGAGTACCTCATACAGTTGTCAAACTTTTTTGACTGGTTGGTTTTGGATGATGACTTGTGTATGGTGAGCAATGTAGTTATTATTATCAATTAGTCAACGAGCATCCATGCGCCCATTGCATTATAGACACATGAGAGAAAATATAAAGAACTCTTAGCAAGTATAAGAGTGGCACGAGGCGTAGCCGAGTGCAAATCTACATGTAGCTTAAGAGTGTGTCTATAATGCAATGGGCACATGAATGCGAGTTGACTAATTGATTTATAATATGGTATCTAGAGAGCATGCAGTCCATGGGGAAATACATGTAGTTCATAGCAATTTTAGCCAATGAGCATGCAAGTTATTTCGAACAGCGCACGCACGATCAGACAAGGCCAGTGGGAAGTTGATGAGAGCGTGCAGCCCATGGGGAAATAGTTCATAGAACTCTAGCCAATCAGAGTGTGCACTATATCACTGCAATATTATAATTATTATTATTTAGTAGTGCAAGCAACATCACCAGCAACTTCGCATTGTTGTTCGACAAGTTGCATGATCTTGTTGTCTGCATTACTTTACCAGCAAAACTCACGCCTTTGTCTGGAGTGTTGAGGTATAAATCCACCAAAAACCGCTTCCTCTTGTAGTTCATTGGTTTAAGTATATCTTTCTGTGCTGATAGATAGTGTTGCCAAAATCTATCACTTTCGATCGTGTCCACAATCAACTTGCATATCACTGTTTTGTTGTCCTTGGCTGCGGTGTGCATAGCATTGTAACGAGAACCCTCTTGTAAAATAACAGGAGTGTCTCCAGAACTGATCAAATATTTAGGATTGCTGTTGACAATGCTAAGGAATTCCTGGTAGTTCCCTTGCTCAATGATTTTACGAAATTTGATAAGTTCTTGCGGCGTGGGCTTCTTGAAATTCCCAACTGGGTCTAGCGGTTTTTGGTAAGAGGCAAAGGGTCCTGGAGAGCTTACTGAACTCGAAACCGAAGATAGAGAAAACCTTTCAGCTTCTTCTCGTGTTTTAAAGTGTTTGAACCTGGCGCCCTTTAGCTGCTTGACAGCCTGCAGAGCCTTTTGCTGCGATGTAAAAACTGCTGGTTCCGTGTCCACATTTCCGTCCTCGTTACACCTGTCAAAGCACACGCCGTAGTGAAAGGCTGAAGTGCTGCTGGAAGGTGTTTTCTCGATGCTTGATGAAGCTGGTCCCCTGTCACCATCACATGTGTCACTACCTTCCTTTCTCTCATCTTGGAACGTTGAAATAACGCTGATCTCTTCGATATCAGACGCCTGATTGCCTTCACCACGAGCTCTTGCTAGCCTTCCTTCCAGTATCCGTCGTGTTGTCGGAGTAATTGGTCCTACATTCAAGCCATTACTTCTTAATTCTGACATCAATTCTTCTGCAGAAAGTGAGCTGATGTCCGCCATCTTGGATCTTACTAGTGCCAGTCTCTCTGTACGACTCTCGTCTTTAGATCTGGCGGGAAAATCGCGGGAAACTGAGCCAAATTTAATGTTTCTTTCAGTTTTTAGTCCAAAAAGACGTTTAGGCTCAAATCTTTATATACAATTGCATACAAATGATGTTTTTAGGACTAATTTTGGATTTTGAGGTATATTCTTGAATATTGAAGCCCCGGGATTGAAGCCCAAAATAAACGTTGTACATCTAGATTGCTTGGGCTGCCTGTGTCGACCGGGGGAATCCAGGGGGGAATCCAGGGGGGAATCACCTTAGAAGTTCATATATAAGTGTCCATTTCCTGTCATTTCTGGAATTGTGGGTTCGTGTTGAGGTGTATTTTTTACAGCTTACAATACGTGCATTCCAAAACATTTCAGATTTTTAAAGCTAAGGACATGCACAAATATGTCTGTTTTAAATTACAAAGTATCGAAGAGCAGCGATGTAGATTCCGATTGTACAACTCAAAGTCAAAGCGAAAGTGAGATTGAATTTCAAAATTCTCGGGAGTATGCTGAAAACGTGATCAATCGAAGCAAAGAAAATGTCCATAATCCTACGGAATCCTTACATATGCTGTCTTGTGGCGTAGAAGCGTTGAAGAGTCCGACTTCTGCTGCTTCAGGTAAACTCGATGAACGCTGTGTTCGAGTTTAAGTCGAGCAAATTAGTCTTTGATTTTGAACCGTTTCACACTTGAAAGGATTACAAGAATACAAAGTAAGATGTTAATATGTTATTACGTTGTAGCTATCTTATACGTCTTACATGGGTTTATCATAAATGCTTTGGCTACCTCCAAGTATTTACAATCGCTCAGTGGAAGGTAAGCTTATATATAAGCTATATAACTGAAGTCAATCTAAATCTAAATCTAAAGTACGAAATTTATACGTATATAAGTTACGTAACCTCATGCAGTACCTACAACAAACTCCCCTATGTCGTGCTATGGGATATAAAGTGTAGGGTTCAGTTGCAATCAGTCCAAACATCCCTAAATCACTGTCACGCAGCTACTGTCCACTGTAAAATAAAACATTCCTTGTTGTATTATAATAAAGTTATGTACAAGGAACAGTTTGGAATTTTAAATGTGCTGAAATAAAAGCATCCAAGTATTTATTCCGTGTATTCCTATTCTGGAATAGGGTCAATCGAACGCACCCTAAGTTGTCAAGTGTACTGTTGTACATGATGTACATAATATCTTAAAGACTTATACACCAATCTAGGATTATTTTTTGGCATAAAGGAAACATATATGTACATGTATATTTTGAATATTATAATAGGTGGTAGCCCCCAATATAGGTAAAGTGTACAAAGTACAAGTTCAAATATTATTGTATTTTATGCAATGTAAAATTCTTCGAATTCAAGGGATCGTACATGTGCATACTAGCTAATTATTGATCAATAATAAAATTATGCTGCAATTTTGTATTTTTATTTTGAATTTACATGTATATTTCCAAAGATTTGAAATTGATAAAATTCCGTAAAATGGTCTTTTTGGTGGTGCCTTCGCAATTCCCAACACAGCATATTCGTTGTTAGATTTAATTTGGTGTTTGTGTGATTTATGGTTTCATTTTAATTTCTAGGTTCAATGGCAAAAAGATACCGGAAGAACACTCAAGTGAAGACTTCATCATATCAAACAGTGTTGAAGGCAAGCAGTATGAGAAAGAGAGTGATTGCTGTGATGGTGAAGGAGACACAAAAACAGGTGATAAAAGTGTGAAATCTGGCAAAGCCACTCAAAACACCTCAACAGCTTCTACAGCAGAAAGCAGCTCTTTGTCTTTAACTGCAACAGACTTGAGATTTCACGGAAATAGCAGCGGTGGTGGTGGTGATGATGAGGATGAGGATGATAACCAAAGGAGAAGAAAAGTAAGAAGTCAATGCAATGGAAACTATTCATCCTTTGATGAGGATGATAGCGAGGAAGGGGAAAAGGGTAAACCTGTTGAAAATGATGACCCGGCATCAACCACAGAGAATGATTCTCTTGATGATTGCCATCAACAAGGCGAAAGGTCTGGAAATGAACCAGTCAAGAGTGTTGATGACCTGGCATCAACCACAGAGAATGATGCTCTTGATGATGGCCATCAAGAAGGTGAAAGGTCTGGAAATGAACCAGCTGTCAAGAGTGTTGATGACCTGGCATCAACCACAGAGAATGATGCTCTTGATGATGACCATCAACAAGGTGAAAGGTCTGTAAATGAACCAGTCAAGAGTGTTGATGACCTGGCATCAACCACAGAGAATGATTCTCTTGATGGTGACCATCAACAAGGTGAAAGGTCTGGAAATGAACCAGACAAGAGTGAAGATGACCTGGCATCAACCACAGAGAATGATGCTCTTGATGACCTGGCATCAACCACAGAGAATGGTTCTCTTGATGATGGCCATCAACAAGGTGAAAGGTCTGGAAATGAACCAGTCAAGATTGTTGATGACCTGGCATCAACCACAGAGAATGGTTCTCTTGATGATGGCCATCAACAAGGTGAAAGGTCTGGAAATGAACCAGACAAGAGTGAAGATGACCTGGCATCAACCACAGAGAATGATAATGTACTGTATGCATATTCCATAAATACTCATGCAAGCTGTAAAAAGGTAAATATATTTCGAATTCTAACATACAATGCTAAAATACATTAGGTGGCACTACTCATAGTTACAGTGCTACATGTACATGTATGGGTGGCAGTACTAGTGGTGTAGGGCAAGGGTGACATTGCTAGGGATGGCAGTACTAGGCCTTGCACTGGCAGTGGGGTAGTGGTAGTGGTGGCAGTGGTAGTAATGGTATTGAATGCAGTGGTAGTGATGGCAGTGTTAGTGGTGGCAGTGTTGGTGATGGCAGTGGTAGTGATGGCAGTAGTAGTAATGGCAGTGGTAGTGATGGCAGTAGTAGTGGTGGAAGTGGTAGTGGTGGTAGTGGTGGAAGTGGTATTGGTGGCAGTGGCAGTGGGGTAGTGGTAGTGGTAGTGGTGGCAGTAGTAGTGATGGTAGTGAATGCAGTGTTAGTGAATGCAGTGTTAGTGATGGCAGATAGTGTTAGTGATGGCAGTGTTGGTGATGGCATTGGCAGTGTTGGTGATGGCATTGGTAGTGATGGCAGTAGTACTGAGTGGTGGAAGTGGTAGTGGTGGAAGTGTTATTGGTGGCAGTAGTAGTAATGGCAGTGGTAGTGATGGCAGTAGTAGTGGTGGAAGTGGTAGTGGTGGAAGTGGTATTGGTGGCAGTGGCAGTGGGGGTAGTGGTAGTGGTAGTGGTGGCAGTAGTAGTGATGGTAGTGAATGCAGTGTTAGTGAATGCAGTGTTAGTGATGGCAGATAGTGTTAGTGATGGCAGTGTTGGTGATGGCATTGGCAGTGTTGGTGATGGCATTGGTAGTGATGGCAGTAGTACTGAGTGGTGGAAGTGGTAGTGGTGGAAGTGTTATTGGTCGCAGTGGTAGTGATGGCAGTAGTGGTGGAAGTGGTAGTGTTAGTGGTGGCAGCGATAGTGGTAGTGGTGGCAGTGGTAGTAGTGGCAGTGGTAGTGATGGAAGTGGTAGTGGTGGCAGTGATAGTGATAGTGGTGGAAGTGGTAGTGGTAGTGGTGGCAGTGGTAGTAGTGGCAGTGGTAGTGATGGCAGTGGTAGTGGTGGAAGTGTTATTGGTGGCAGTGGTAGTGATGGCAGTAGTGGTGGAAGTGGTAGTGTTAGTGGTGGCAGTGATAGTGGTAGTGGTGGCAGTGGTAGTGATGGCAGTGGTAGTGATGGCAGTGGTAGTGATGGCAGTAGTAGTGATGGCAGTGGTAGTGATGGCAGTAGTAGTGATGGCAGTGGTAGTGATGGCAGTAGTAGTGATGGCAGTGGTAGTGATGGCTGTGGTATTGGTGGCAGCTGTGGTAGTGGTGGCACTGATAGTGATGGCAGTAGTAGTGGTGGAAGTGGTAGTGGTGGAAGTGTTATTGGTGGCAGTGGTAGTGATGGCAGTGTTAGTGATGGCAGTGTTAGTGATGGCAATGTTGGTGATGGCAGTAGTAGTGAAGGCAGTGGTAGTGATGGCAGTGGTAGTGATGACAGTGGTAGCGATGGCAGTAGTAGTGATGGCAGTGGTAGTGATGGCAGTAGTAGTGATGGCAGTGGTAGTGATGGCAGTAGTAGTGGTGGAAGTGGTAGTGGTGGAAGTGTTATTGGTGGCAGTGGTAGTGATGGCAGTGTTAGTGATGGCAGTGTTAGTGATGGCAATGTTGGTGATGGCAGTAGTAGTGATGGCAGTGGTAGTGATGGCAGTAGTAGTGATGGCAGTGGTAGTGATGGCAGTGTTAGTGATGGCAATGTTGGTGATGATGGCAGTGGTAGTGATGGCAGTGGTAGTGATGGCAGTGTTAGTGATGGCAATGTTGGTGATGGCAGTGTTAGTGATGGTAATGTTGGTGATGGCAGTGGTAGTGATGGCAGTGGTAGTGATGGCAGTAGTAGTGATGGCAGTGGTAGTGATGGCAGTGTTAGTGATGGCAGTGTTATTGATGGCAGTGGTAGTGATGGCAGTGGTAGTGATGGCAATGTTAGTGATGGCAGTGGTAGTGATGGCAGTGGTAGTGTAGTGATGGCAGTGGTAGTGATGGCAGTAGTAGTGATGGCAGTGGTAGTGATGGCAGTAGTAGTGATGGCAGTAGTAGTGATGGCAGTGTTAGTGAGTGCAATGTAGTGATGGCAGTGGTAGTGATGGCAGTGGTAGTGATGCAGTAGTAGTGATGGCAGTGGTAGTGATGGCAGTGTTAGTGATGGCAGTGTTAGTGATGGCAGTGGTAGTGATGGCAGTAGTAGTGATGGCAGTGTAGTGATGGCAGTAGTAGTGATGGCAGTGGTAGTGATGGCTGTGGTATTGGTGGCAGCTGTGGTAGTGGTGGCAGTGATAGTGATGGCAGGCAGTAGTAGTGGGATGAAAGTGGTAGTGGTGGAAGTGGTAGTGTAGTGATTGCAGTGGCAGCCAGTAGTAGTGATGGCAGTGTTAGTGATGGCAGTGTTTAGTGATGGCAATGGTGGTGATGGCAGTAGTAGTGAAGGCAGTGGTAGTGATGGCAGTGGTAGTGGATGGACAGTGGTAGTGATGGCAGTAGTAGTGATGGCAGTGGTAGTGATGGCAGTAGTAGTGATGGCAGTGGTAGTGATGGCAGTGTAGTGATGGCAGTGATGGCAGTGTTAGTGATGACAGTGTAGTGATGGCAATGGTGGTGATGGCAGTGGTAGTGATGGCAGTGTTAGTGATGGCAATGTTAGTGATGGCAGTGGTAGTGATGGCAGTAGTAGTGATGGCAGTGGTAGTGATGGCAGTGTTAGTGATGGCAGTGTTAGTGATGGCAGTGGTAGTGATGGCAGTGGTAGTGATGGCAATGTTAGTGATGGCAGTGTGTAGTGTAGTGATGGCAGTGGTAGTGATGGCAGTAGTAGTGATGGCAGTGATAGTGATGGCAGTAGTAGTGTGATGGCAGTGGTAGTGATGGCAGTGGTTAGTGATGGCAATGTTAGTGATGGCAGTGGTAGTGATGGCAGTGGTAGTGATGTAGTGATGGCAGTGGTAGTGATGGCAGTGGTAGTGATAGCAGTGGTAGTGATGGCAGTAGTAGTGATGGCAGTGGTAGTGGTGGAAGTGGTAGTGATGGCAGTGGTAGTGATGGCTGTGGTATTGGTGGCAGCTGTGGTAGTGGTGGCACTGATAGTGATGGCAGTAGTAGTGGTGGAAGTGGTAGTGGTGGAAGTGTTATTGGTGGCAGTGGTAGTGATGGCAGTGTTAGTGATGGCAGTGTTAGTGATGGCAATGTTGGTGATGGCAGTAGTAGTGATGGCAGTGGTAGTGATGGCAGTGGTAGTGATGGCAGTGATAGTGATGGCAGTAGTAGTGATGGCAGTGGTAGTGATGGCAGTAGTAGTGGTGGCACTGATAGTGATGGCAGTAGTAGTGGTGGAAGTGTTATTGGTGGCAGTGTTATTGATGGCAGTGTTAGTGATGGCAATGTTGGTAACCGCAGTGGTAGTGATGGCAGTGGTAGTGATGGCAGTGGTAGTGATGGCAGTGGTAGTGATGGCAGTGTTAGTGATGGCAATGTTGGTGATGGCAGTAGTAGTGATGGCAGTGGTAGTGATGGCAGTGGTAGTGATGGCAGTGATAGTGGTGGCAGTGTTAGTGATGGCAGTGATAGTGATGGGCAGTTCTATACATGTACAGCATGTATATCTCACCATATCTGTTGTCTCTTCAGCACTGCTCAAATGTAATCTCTGGTAAAAAACTGTCAGAATGGGAGATGATGCTTCGAGCAGCATTTCAATGTAAAACAGAAAGACATGGCGTGATTGAAAGATGCAGAGAATATGTGTGTTACGCAATGCACGTGCTTTTCAAGCACAGTCAAAGCTGCAAGTACAGAGTTCTTGGAGGATGTGAGAAATGCATTGATCTCCATGATGTATATGTCTACCACGTGAAACAATGTTCTGACAGGAAGTGCCAATTGCAAGATGTACACAGATAAAAAACAACATCTTCAAGACCAAGGTGATAAGAGTCTTGCAGACTGGAGATACCAAGATGACAAAGTTTTCTTTGGGGAATGTTTTGAGGCCGAGTCTGTCACAGAGGCTGTCTCCCTGTATCAAAATGAACACCAAATCACCACAGATGAGATAACGGAGTTCATCAAGGATACATGTATTCTCTTCAGAATAATAGCATGAATAGCACTGCTCATCTTACACGCCATGAAATACAGAAACAGTGCTTTTGGGACCAGATCGAACCACGACCACCAGAAGCTCAAGACCTACATGTTGCATCCCAGATCCAATCACAGGAGGGCTCAGTAGTCGGTACTGTTTCCAGAGGAGCCACTGCAAAGTACGCATGCATAGCAGAGGGCAATTCAGAAGAAAGGTCCAAAAAGACCAGAGGTGGGATTTTGTGTTGCATGCTTTAGACGAGGTAGGGAATAAAACACTTTGCCATGAAAGTTGAACCTTAGAAGTGATATTAAAGTTACTACAAGTGGACATGTTTTTATATTTACTGGAAAAGAGCAGGTTTTTATTCTGTTTGTGAATCATCTGCGCACCTATGGTAGTGACGAACCAACATGGTCCACATACAAATTAACCCAAAATGTCCAATATTCAATTCAAACTGCTTGTTCAAGAAAGACTTGATGCTCAGTTTTTCCAATAAAGTGCTGGATATTTTTGTTTGACTTCGGTGAAAAACCACCGATATACATACTTGTTACATGTCCTTTCAGTAATGCACTACATGTATGATTGTTATTAAGGTATTTGATATTTTCCTCTATTAGAGCTTCTTAAGCCTTCAAGATGGCCGATATGATGAAGGCTTTGAGTGGAGAGAAAAGTCCATGAAGATGAGTCTTACCTTGGGCAAAGGCTCGCTTGGCCAAATGTTCTCTACATATGCAATAGATATGTTTACTAATAAGCTGTTTTGCGCATCAAGAAGTGAGCAATAAGTAACATGTACATGTAGAGTTCACTGACTCACTTCCTAGCAACATGAAGGGGGGGGGAGGGGAGGAGGAGAATTCCAATAAGGTAACGGGATGGTCGTTCATTACCTTTTAGGGTTTGAAATCTGCGCATCTGTCACTACTATGGGTGAAAATAAATATGTCATGCCATACCCAATTGGAAAGATACTCGGGTACCTTTTAGGGCCATTTTCA